>NW_026474709.1:0-10429 GCF_026875155.1 Cherax quadricarinatus
CGGGGGGGAAACTGCAAGGTGTCGCATTATCCACGAAACCGCAGAGGGGGCACCCCCGCGACCTACAGTATTTAGCGATGTCCCAGTCCCAACAATTTAGACAGAGGGGGTATGGGGACCACTTTCCCGACCCCTGGGCGATGTCCGTATATAAACGGAGGGGGGAGTTCACACAGTCAAAGGTTTAAAGGGCGATTTTACAGAGAAAAGCCCTCCTCCAATAAGCGGAAAAACAAGTAAGGGACCGGGAGTATAATTTCGAGGATCTCATTTTCAAGGATCAAAACATGCCACGATCGACGTGAAAAAGAAAATGATGGGAGGAAAGAAACTTTCAAAGAGAGAGCCAAGCCCAGATATCCTTTCAAACACTTGTTCTCTCTAGGCTGGAATACTGCGTACTTTAACATCTCCAACAAAGCAGGTAAACCAGATCTAGAGAGTGTAAAAGATCCTTTACTGCACGCATAATTCGTAAACACCTTACTAGGGGAACGTTTGGAACACTTGATTTACCTTGGGAACGAGGAGGAGATAACATAATCTACATTTTGAAAATCTGGAAAAAATGGTCCCAAATCTGCACACAAACACTCCCTACAAAGTAAAAGACTGGCGCGAGCAAATGCCGCCAATAAAAATGGGGCGCCTGTACACTAAGAGAAAACCCATAGTGCCCGGGGGCCCAAAAACGTTCAACGCCCCCAAAAAACTTTAGGGAATTCCCAAAAACCCCTGGCGGCCTTCAAAGGAGTGACAAACCAAAGTCAGTGCCGGATCAGCCGGCTTGGCCGACGCGGACGGGGCGTGCGGCCACAGTAACACCTGTTGATCGGGCCTGATCCATCGGGGGGCCGGTCAGGGACCGGCCGCGGGGGCGTGATCCCCGGAATAACCCCGGGTAACCCCCGGGCCCAAACGGGCGGGCATTTACCACTTTAAAAATTTGGGAATTTTCTAAACCACCTAAAGGAATAATTGCTCAAAATATTGTCCCGAAAGATAGAAAACCACACTTTGCAATAGTACTTTGGTAAGACCACCGTACCACTGAAAGAAATTAGAGTAAAATCTTTAAACGTAAAGGGAAACATTTTTAAAAGGAAGAAGATGGGTAAACATGGCTTGGCCGTGTTCGGGACATAACGAGTGCTTACCACTCTGAGACAAAAAAGGGAAAATATTTAGCCCATATTGGAAAAGAGCTTACCAAACTGTCATGCAAACATTGTCATAACGGAAGGGGGTCGGTGGGTGTTTTTAGTTGATGAGCAGAAATCGAAGGACGTCGTCCAAATGTCTGGAATTTTTGGGGTAAAGGGGCCAGGGGAGGCCGACTGAGGGAATGGGAGCCCAAAAAACCTTTTGCACCATATTTTGGGATCGGGAACCATAAAAAAAAACTTAAGAAAATAGAATAAAACCCAAGGGTGTGAAATATAGCTTTACATTTACATTATGCACCAAAGTGAAACAGAAGTAGCAAGACGACCTGAAACCCCTGCATTTTTTAGAGACAGAAAAAAAAACACCAGCAATCCTCCCATAAAGAAAAACTTTTACGGGCTTTCGTTTTACACTTACTGGCGGACGGTATACCTCCCGGGTGGTTGCGTTTTCCCAAACACTACCAAGAATAATATAATTAAAAATTATATATAATAATATAAAAATATTAATTATATATTTAAATATATAAAAAAAAAAATTTATTCGGCCGAATGGCAAACTTCGATTTTGCTTAAATGCAATTTTCATTTTCCATATAACAAGTAAAAATTTGTGTATGCAATTTTTTTCGCCAAAATAATTCAACCTAAAGAAAAAAAAATAATTTCACGTGTTTTTTTATTTTAAATTAGCAAACAAATCTAAAATTTTTTAATTTGGGGTTAGGCAAAAAATAAATTGTTCTTGAAATAAAAAGGGGTTGGGAAATTTTCTAAGATTTTTTTTGGGAAAAAATTTAAAAATTTTTAACAAACTTTAATGAAAAAAAAATTTTTTAAAAAACTTCAAAGAAAATTTTTTTAGAAAGACTTAATTTTTAAAAATGAGTTCTTGCTTTTTTGACCATTTTGCATATTCGCACGACATATCATATATAATATTATATATAATATATATATATATATATATATATAAAAAATTTTATATATCTTAAAAAAATTTAAAAGGTGAAAGGGTAGGAACAGTAGAGACAAGAAAGTTAAAGAACTGTAAAAGGACTAGCCTCGCAACCGCCCCCGGTCCTTTTCCAAGCCGTCGACTCCCACCCATGGGTTTGGGGGAAATAAAGTAATTTTAAGTATATAATTACCCCCAAAAAATATGTTTCAGCATTGCCTGGTACAGTGCTGATTAATGAACGGGTATTTTGGAAAATCCGACATTCTAGACTTTGCTACTGTTGCCAGCCGACCTAACTATTTCATTACTACAACTCACCGGGGGTATATCTACGGACCGGCAAGGTTTTCCCCGGGCTTGGGGTAGAAATTACCCCGATACCTTTGTTTTGACTGAAAGCAGTGTCTCTGGTCACGTCTCTGTCGAAGATTTTTCGCAACACACACTTTACACTACACCATTAAAATATTAGTTTTTGTTTCACGGTATTTCACAAACAGGATGACCCCCCCATTTCACTGTATCAATTTCTACCGTAATTGTTGAATTGTCAAAAAAGGCAGAGAACGCACTGCACTATTATTTCTTTTTTTAATCAATCTCACTCAAACTCACGCTTCCCTACGTCCCTGAAGCATCTACCTCATCCCCGTACTTCCCTGGCGCGGCCCAAATCCCCGACTTCAGCTTACATGCACAGTTTCATACAATGATAGATTTCTGTACACGATCGACGAGATTCATTATTACCCCACTTTAAATTAAAACTGATACGGGGTTTTCCTGCTGGGGTAAAGGGAGTTATTTTTCCATTCCACTCACCGCCCTTACCTACACACTCCGAAAGGGGTGGCGTGACTTTTTGTGAAGATTTTACCTCATACGGAATCAATTTAAATTTTTTCAAAAAACCAAGACGCCATTTGCCCTTTCTGAGGGGTTGATCCCCTCGGGGGCTAAAGGGGCAAAGGGGGGCTGAACCCCCCTTACTGGAAATTTTTTTCCAAAAAATGGGGCATTTTTCTTAAATACAACGAATATATGGTTTTTTAATTAAACGCAGCCATTTTTTTTTTGTTTAATTACTTTAGCTCCATTATTAAATTTCGATTATTGTTTCGGGTTTTGTATACACACTTTTTCTTGATGATGTGCCCTTATTCGTGGAGGTTACACCGTTGTTCTGTGGGGATGAAGGACCTTGTTTTGTGGGTGAGACGACGGTTGTTTTTCTGGGTATGAACGTTTTTTCTCTGGGGCAGTACACCTTTGTTCTGTGGGTAGTACGACTGTTCTTTTGTATGATATTCACTTTCTCAAAAGTTGCATATAGCTATTTCTCCGTTCATATGCTATTGTTCAATGGTTTCTAAACCTGTTGCTCCTTGTTAAAATATACCTATTTCCCTTTTTGGCTGATTTGCCTGTTTTCCCCGGGGAAAAACACCCGTTCACTTGTTGATAAACACCTTTACTAATAGTTGACAAACACCGTTCCACTGATTTAAAATACACCTTTTTCCCCGTATTAACATACACTTTGCACGTACTGATATACAACAAACCTTGCATTAACTATTATTTCTTAATTGATAAACAACCACTGTTTTGTGATTTATAAACTCGCATTGCAGAGTTATTTAATCCAAGGTAAAGTGCCCAGTGGTTAATGTACTTGAAATATACACAACATATAGCTTTGTTTCCCTCTTCACTTATATCATCTCTACGTTAGTTCCCCATATTGATGACGTCTTCAGCAAGACGTCTTGCCACACTTTCCTCCTCCTAGTATTTTCAAGCCAGAATAAACTTTCCCTACATTGGATCATTTCTCTCAATTTTTAAATAGGTGGACAGGTAAGCCAGCAGAAGGTCTCGGTCAGATGGTCAAAATTTGTGAATATAACAATGGTAAAATACACGGGCAATATTAGGGAGACACAATTCACACCTACTGCTTCCCCTTATCGACTGAAGAAGTCTCTAGTAGACAAACGTATCGGGAAAAAAAATACGTAAACATTGTACTGTGCTTAGTTTTCCTACAAAAATCCAAGGCGCTTATCATTTAAAAACCGCGTACCGAAACCCATGTTTTTTTCCTTCCAATCTTTTCCTCGCGCATTACAAAATACACCTTACCGACCACTTTCCCAACTTCATACCCCTCTTCCCCCCCCTCCAATTTTCCCCACAACAAACCCCATCAATCTCTCCAAAAAAACCTTACTTTTAAAAAATTTTCCCATAGTCACTGCACGGGTAAAAAAATCTTTTGGGAAATTCTTTAAAAGTTTTTTTTACCCGCCCATCACCTGTTAATTGTTAAACTTCGATCATATTCTTCCAAAACTCAGGGTAAAGGGGCCCAATTCAACAGAAAGTAAATTACATATTACGTTTTAGGGTTTTTTAAAACCCCACTTTTCTTCCCACACAAGGAACGATTTGGGAAAAAAATAAGAAAAAAAAGGGTTGTCGGACTGATTACAGCCACCGCAAAACCCCTTAGGGGAGTAGAAGTAATGTAGAAAATATTAGGGTTTTCTGCTTAATTTGTTTTATTTACATGTAAATTTGTTGTAGATTCATATATTTTTAAGCACACGACGTACATCACTTACAATAGTTCACAGTTCCTCTCTGGCACTCGACCAATGGCAGGCCATTCGGATTGGGGTTTTTCCTTCGCCTACCGCCCCCCCCAAAACCCCAAAAATAGGGGTTTTTGCACAGGGCGACGGGGAATCAGTTCACACTTCATTTTTTCGTGTGTCACACACAGAAGGGAAGACCTAACAGGTAGGTCACGACACAACAACAAGCCTCGCACAGCCCTTGCCCAGATCAAAGGGAACTCAAGTACAGAGGGTTGACGAAAGCAGACCTCTGGGAAACAGACGCCGACTATACACCTGTGCCACCACATTTGGGAACACCTACTTACCACACTCTAGCAAGGGGGGGGAGTCCAGCCACGGGAACCAGGAGACCCGCAATGGAAGGCCTTCCCCCTTGCTATAACTTCACCCAGAGGGAGGGTAATGTGCTCTAATGTTCCCCCAAAGAGCTGGGGGAAAAACTCATCATAGAAACCAAGTCACAGGGCGGCCCCGCCCTCTTTCAACCATGTTGCATCCAGAGGGGAAATGCCTGCAGCATTCTGGGCACGCGGCCCACCTCCGGGGGGCTGACAAATATTCGAGAGTAGCTCAGAGATGCATCTATGTTTTCTAAATCCGTATTGATTTTTATCATGTATTTGTCTTTAAATAAAGTCCACATAGGGAAAAAGAGAGTGGTAGGAAAAAAAAAAATATTTAAACGCTTCAGGGGGAACCTTGAGTTTTTCCCCAAGCAAGTTTAAATTTTTTTCTTGAGGAGAGGGTCCCCAGGACTCCCCCGAGGCGTACCTCCCATTTATATATATAATATATTAATATAATATAAATATATTAATATATATATAATATATATATATATAAATAAATAAAAGTGACCCCCGCATAACGATTACCTCCGAATGCGACCAATTTTGTAAGGTATTTATGTAAGGTATTTTTACTTAGTTTGGGGTCTGAAAAGGACAATCTAAAATTCACATATTCCTTATGGGGAACAAATTTGGTCATACGGCACCTGAACATCTTCTGGATGAAAAAAAATCGTTAACCGGGGGGCCACTGAATATATAAAAACACCCTGGGAAAGAAAAAGAAATTCCCAAACGCTTTTTTGACTACTCACAACTCACATTATCAAAGGAAAAAAAAAAGTAAGCACAAAGAAGGCATAAAAGGGGATAAACCACACCTCCATCAAACCTCACACCGACGTGCAAATCATAAAAGAAGAAAAACTGCCAAGCCCCTGGCCAAACTAGACAGGTCCCTTTACACAACCCACAAACATTCTACACAGAAAAAAAATTTTTAAAATTTTTTATTTTTCCAATGTATTTTTAAATTTTTCCGAAATTTTAAAACAATTATAAATGGATCTAATTTTTAAAACCCAAAAATATCATATTTTTTGTCAAATATTTTTTTTTGAAACAAATTCATTATATTCCTTCACCCTGGATTTTCTTGTACAACTTTCTAAAATTTGGGAAAAACAATGGATTTAAATCTCTCACAGAAAAAATAAGGGTTGCTAATTTAGTTGTTTTAAAAATTAATTCGAATTTTTTACCATTACCGCAAAAACTTTATCGCAAATTTTAACAAGAATTTTGTAGACACATCCTTAAACTTTTTTGGGGGGAATTTCTTTACAAAAATTTTTTTACTGATCAAATTTTTTAAATAAAACTTGATATAATTAAAATCTTAAGAAGAAAAGGCAAACCAATTTTTTTCATGGAAAAGGGAGAACCAACTATTTTATTTTGAATAAGGCGGCTTCCCTTTTTGGATCGTAAAAAGTATTTCTAGAAATTTTTTAAAAGATTTATAAATTACTTTCTTTCACAGTGGTTTTTGCATTTTCTGAAATAAAACTTTTTACCGTGATCTATTGTTGAAAATATATATATATAAATTTTAATATATAAATATATATAAAAAATAATATATAAATTTTAAATATATATATATATATTTTAAAATATAAAATTTTAAAAAAAATTTTATTATTTTTTTTATTTTATCCACTGGGGTTTCCCCCACCAAGGCAGGGTGGCCCAAAAAGAAAAAATTTTTCACATCATCACTCCATCACTGCTTCCCCGAAGGGTGTTTTACACTACAGTTTAAACGGGAACATTAACCCCTTCCTTCAAGTGCAGGCACGTACTTTCCCATACCAGGACTCAAGCCCGGGCCTGCCTTTTTCCCTGAACCCTTCAAAATTTACTTTTGCTCACACCCCAAACACTTCAATATTAAAAACCATTCGTCTCCATTCACTCCTATAAAACCCCACGCACGCCTGCTGGAAGTCCAAGCCCCTCGCACAAAAAACCCCTTTACCCCCCCCCTCCAACCTTTCCTAGCCGCCCCCTCCCCCCGCCTTTCCTTCCACTAAGACTATACACCTTAAAGTCATTCTGTTTCGCTCCATTCTCTCTAATGTCCGAACCCCCTCAAAAACCCCTTCCCAAAAGCCCTCTTGACAACGGGTTTTTGGTAATCCCGGGAACCTCCTCCTAATTTCCAAAACTACAAATTTCTCGCATAATTTTCACCCACACATTCCCTAAACATGACATTTCCACGCCTCAACCCTTTCCCTCGCTGCAACATTCATCCCTGCTTCCACCCATATAAAGCGTTGTAAAACTATACCCCCACACATTCCCTCCAACCTCTCCCTCCAATCTAAACCCCAAATTTTTTCATCCCAAATCTTTTTGTTCCTCATAACCTTTTTTTCCTGTTTTCATTTTTAATTTTCTTTTTTTGCACACCCTACAAATTCATCCCCCAAATCTCTGCAACTTCTTTCAGAATCTCCCAAAGCACAGTGTCACCCAAAAAGAGCAACGGGGACAACCCCACTTTATTGTGATTCTTATCTTTTAACTCCACGCCCTGTCAAGACCCTCGCATTTTATTCCTTAAAAAACAACCTCATCTATAAATATATTAAACAACCACGGTAAAACATCTCATCCCCCTTTCTAAGGCCTTAAATTTTTTAGGGGGGTTTTTTTTTTTTTTTTTTGGTTTTGTTTTTTTGTTTTTTTTGGTTGAATTTAATGTTATTTTTTAAATTAAATGAAAAGATTTAGTTTTAAATATGATAAAAGTTTTTAAAAGGGTAAAAATTTTTAAAGTTTGAGATTTTTGTTTATTTAATTTTTAATTAAATTAAATTATTTAAGGTTATAAAGAAAAAAGTTTTTTTGTTTTTTATAAAGGAATAAAATTGAAAGGGTATTACCCTTTTTCCATAATTTATTAAATAATTCCCAACCACTCCAAAAAATTCCCACCTATTAAAATTTAATTTACCCACAATCCCCCCTTTACCCCCCTTTCTTTTCCCACTGCCTCCAACTTCCCCCACACTCACACGGTTTTCCCACCCCCTACAAGATTTATTCCCCTTGCCCTAACACAAAATCACAGTTTCCCCTACTTCACAACTTTTAAAAATTCCTCAAAATATTCCCTCCTTTTCCCAATACCTCTAACTCTCCTTTTAATAACTCTCCTCTCCTATTTTTAACTGACAAATCCATTTTTTCTCTAGGTTTCCTTTAACTGTTAATCTCACTCCAAAACTTTTTCTTATTTTAAAAAAAATTGTTGATAACCTCACCCACTCTCTCTTTTGCTCTCTTTTTACATTGCTTCCACTTTTTTAACCCTCTCTTTTCTCCATATACTCTTTCCTCCTTTCATCACTTTTACTTTGTAAAAACTTCTAAAATTTCTAACTTTTCCCCCTTACTACTCGTTTACACATCAAATTCCCCCAATCGCTCCTTTCCTCCCGCACCCACTTTCCGTAACCCAAAACTTTTTGCGAACACTCAACACTACTTTTTTAAACATACCCCATACCCTTCGACCCCTTTTCCCATGCTCTCATTAGCCCCTCTACCCCAATAGCTGTTTATACTTTCCCTAAAGCCCCTCTTTTAAATAAAAACCTTTAGTCTCTCTTCCCCGATGTTTTATTTTCCCCTTTTATCCCATCACCTTTTACTCTCGTTTTACGACAAAGAAAGCAAACTGAATATTGGCCCCTCTATAAACATTTCATCCTGAAGTCTACTCAACATCCCTTTTTTTTTACCAAACTAAGCAGGCTTACGGGGGAAAAATTTTTTCCACTTCCCCATGGACAATAGAAGAAAAAAAGAAGAACAAAGTTTAAAAAAGGATAAAAAAAACCAGATGTATGTAATATAATATCATGTGCTGTCTGGAAGTGTGACCCCAAAGTGTAAATAGATAGCAAGATATCCCTTTTCTACGTGTTATAGACAGAAAAAAAACCAGCAATCCTACCCTCATGCAAAAAAGTTTTCAGGTTTTTTGTTTTACATCATCTGCAGGGCGGATCTTCCCTGGGTGGTTGCTGTCTACGGCAGGACCGTAGTACTTCCCTGGGTGGTTGCTGTCTACCAACCTACTACCTCTGGTCAATTAGCAAGAACTCATTTAAAATTAAGTCCTTTCTAAAATTTTCTCTTATGCACTTAAAGATATATTTTTTCATTAAGATAATGAAAAAATTTATAATTTTGCACCAAAAGAATCTTAGAAAACTTACCTAACCTTATTATAAGAAGAACAATTTATTTTAGCCTAACCCAACTAAATATATTTTATATACGTTTACAGTAATTTAATACTAAACAAACACAGTGAAATATATTTTTTTCGTTGGGTTCAGAATTATTTTGGCGAAATTATTGCATACACAAATTTTTTACTTTTCCTTATGGCAGATGATCGTTGCATTTTTCAAGTCGCAAGTTTTGCCTATCGGGAAAGACAAATAATAATATATATATATGTCGGCCGAAAATGAAAACGCAATTACAAGAAATCATTTAAAATTTTTGTCCTTTCAAAAATTTTTTCTTATACTTTAAAATATTTTTTTTCATTAATGTTGAAGAAAAAAATTTAATTTTGCACCAAAAGGAACTAGAAAACTTACCTAACCTTTTTATAACAAAACAATTTTTTTAGCCTAACCCTACAAAAATTTTTGATTTTTTACAATAATTTAATACTAAACAAAAACCCTGAAATATATTTTTTTTGTTAGTTCAAATGTTTTTGGGGAAAATTTTTGCTACACAAAATTTTTTCTTTCCTTATGGCAAGATGAACGTTTCATTTAAGCCAAGATCGCAAGTTTCTGCCTATTCGGCACCTTATAAATATATAATAATATATATATAATATATAATAAATATATTATATAAATAAATATATAAGTGTTGGGGCGTGTTTTGTTCCCCGTTTTTTTCTCTACAGTAGCAAGTATGAATTACATATGCATAATGTATGCAAAAGTATGTAGAAAGTATGCGTCCAGCACGTGCGAATGCATGTTTAATCATGCAGTGTGTACCTAGTTTGTACAGTGTGTGTTTTGTGCATGAATAAAAAGTAGTATATGTTATCCTACATAGGAAGAAAGCAGTAAAATGTGTTACGTGCAGTATGTGTGAAGGGATGTATATACCACATATTTGGTTACGGGTCGAGTATTAGCTCCTGGCCCACCCTTTTCACTGATCGCACTAGGCACCTCTCCCCTATCCAAAAGCCTTACAGTGCTCACGAAAAACGTAAAAACAAAAGATTTCCTTACAACTTCGTCTTAA
>NW_026474710.1:0-10081 GCF_026875155.1 Cherax quadricarinatus
GCTTTTTTTTTGGACTGAAAGAAGGCCTTCGACACAGTTCCTAAACAAGAGTTACTGCAAAAGCTAGAGGATCAGGCACACATAACAGAAAGGCACTGCAATGGATCAGAGAAACCTGACAGGGAGGCAACAACGAGTCATGGTACGTGACAAGGTGTCAGAGTGGGCGCCTGTGACAAGCGGGGTTCCACAGGGTCAGTCCTAGGACCTGTGCTGTTTCTTGGTATATGTGAACGACATAACGGAAGGGATAGACTCAGAAGTGTCCTTGTTTGCAGATGATGTGAAGTTAATGAGAAGAATCAAATCGGACGAGGATCAGGCAGGACTACAAAGAGACCTGGACAGGCTACAAGCCTGGTCCAGCAACTGGCTCCTTGAATTTAACCCTGCCAAATGCAAAGTCATGAAGATTGAGAAAGGGCAAAGAAGACCGCAGACACAATATAGTTTAGATGGCCAAAGACTGCAAACCTCACTCAAGGAAAAAGAACTGGGGGTGAGTATAACACCGAGCATATCTCCTGAGGCGCACATCAATCAGATAACTGCTGCAGCATACGGGCGCCTGGCAAACCTACGGATAGCGTTCCGATACCTCAGTAAGGATTCGTTCAAGACTCTGTATACCATTTACGTCAGGCCCATACTGGAGTATGCAGCACCAGTTTGGAATCCGAGCTACGGGGATTGTCCTACGAAGAAAGGTTGAGGGAAATCGGCCTGACGACACTGGAGGACAGGAGGGCCAGGGGAGACATGATAACGACATATAAAATACTGCGCGGAATAGACAAGGTGGACAAAGACGGGATGTTCCAGAGAAGGGACACAGATACAAGAGGTCACAATTGGAAGTTGAAGACTCAGATGAGTCAAAGGGATGTTAGGAAGTATTTCTTCAGTCATAGAGTAGTCAGGCCGTGGAATAGCCTAGAAAGTGACGTAGTGGAAGCGGGAACCATACATAGTTTTAAGGCGAGGTATGATAAAGCTCATGGGGCAGGGAGACAGAGGATCTAGTGGCAATCAGCGAAGAGGCGGGGCCAGGAGCTATGAATCGACCCCTGCAACCGCAAATAGGTGAGTACAAATAGGTGAGTACACACACACACACACACACACACATGGAGCAGGGAGAGAGAGGACCTAGTAGCACTCAGTGAAGAGGCGGGGTCAGGAGCTGAGTCTCGACCCCTGCAACCACAATTAGGTGAGAACACACACACACAGTATAGGCTAGATGGACAAAGGCTGCAAACCTCACTCAAGGAGAAAGATTTTGGGGTGACCATAACACCGAGCATGTCTCCGGAAGCACACATCAACCAGATAACTGCTGCAGCATATGGGCGCCTGGCAAACCTGAGAATAGCGTTCCGATACCTTAGTAAGGAATTGTTCACGACACTGTACACCGTGTACGTCAGGCCTATAATGGAGTATGCAGCACCTGTTTGGAACCCACACCTGGTCAAGCACGTCAAGAAATTAGAGAAAGTACAAAGGATTGCAACAAGGCTAGTTCCAGAGCTAAGAAGAATGGCCTATGAAGAAATGTTAAGGGAAATCGGCCTGACGACACTAGAGAACAGGTGGGTCAGGGAAGACATGATAACAACATACAAAATACTTCGTGGAATAGACAAGGTGGACAGAGACAGAATGTTCCAGAGAGAGGACACAGAAACAAGGGATCACAATTGGAAGCTGATGACTCAGATGAGTTACAGGGATGTTAGGAAGTACTTCTTCAGTCACAGAGTCGCCAGGAAATGGAATAGCCTAGCAAGCTTTAAGACGAGGTAGATTAGGCTCAGGAGGCAGAGAGAGGACCTAGTAGCGATCAGTGAAGAGGCAAGGGCCAGGAGCTGAATCTCTACCCCTGCAACCACAATTAGGTGAGTGCACACACACAAGCACGTCAAGAAATTAGTAAAAGTGCAAAGGTTTGCAACAAGGTTAGCTCCAGAGCTAAGGAGAATGGCCTATGAAGAAATGTTAAGTTAAATCGGCCTGACGACACAGGAGGACAGGAGGGTTAGGGGAGACATGATAACGACATACAAAATACTGCGTGGAATAGACAAGGTGGACAGAGACAGGATGTTCCAGAGATGGGAAACAGAAACAAGGGGTCACAGTTGGAAGCTGAAGACTCAGACGAGTCAAAGGGATATTAGGAAGTATTTCTTCAGTCATAGAGTAGTCAGGAAGTGGAATAGTCTGGCAGGCGAGGTAGTGGAGACAGGAACCATACATAGCTTTAAGATGAGGAATGATAAAGCTCATGGAGCAGGGAGAGAGAGGACCTAGTAGCACTCGGTGAAGAGGCGGGACCAGGAGCTGAGTCTCCACCCCTGCAACCACAATTAGGTGTGTACACACACACACGACGAAAGACCAACTCATCCTATTTCATCAGTCGTGACTCATCTCACAGAGCCCTGACCACATCAGAGCCCAGGTGAGTCTACTGGTTAACCATAAAAGAGCCTATGGTTTTGGTTCCCTAGACAAAAAGAGTACAAAAACTTAGCTCAAATACACGGCGGTACATGAATATTACAGTTATAGGTACACGTATGTTAGCTATACAAGAAATCACTCTTCCCAGGACCTATGAGAGGGATGGGGAGGTCAGCCGGTACATTGGTCCGGGTCCAGGACCTCAATGATGAAGATTTTGTTGAAGAAATGCAACATATACCATTAGTACATAAAGCATATTTTGGAAAACCGGAACTGAAACCTCTAGAATTGCTAAATTTATCAACAGACTACAGACTTTGTGGGATATTTCCATTTGTGTTAGTTTCATTAAGGTATTGATTTGATCCCACTGTGTTTTTTGCTACTGAAGTTGAACGTTGTGATGCACCCTCATGACTGATCACTTTATACTGGTCAGGAGACCTGCACATATATGTTTGTACCTCTTTTATGCTGTGATTTGAGTGTATTGTCTTTGATACTGTTATATTTCGTACCAGTTCATCATTATTAGTGAAAGTAAGGTCAAGTGTATCTTCCAGTCTTGTTGGCTCCACTATTTTCTGGCTTAAGGTGAATTTGTTACAGAGATTTAATAACTCATGATTATGAGAAATTTTCATCTGAGCTGCCTCCTGGGGTGACCTCTGCTAAAACATTATTTGCTACATTCTTCCATTTTAGGTGTCTTAAGATGAAGTCACCCAGCAGCAAGATGTTTGGGGCAGGAGTTGTGAGATTTTCCAGACTGTGGTCAGTTTTCAAAAGCTGTTCCTGGAATTGTTGAGAAGTTGTATCAGGAGGCTTGTGTACAACCACAATGACAAGGTTTTGGTTTTCAGTATTTACTGTCAAAACTTCAACTACATCATTTGTGGTGTTTAGTAATTCTGAGCAAATGAGCGACTCCGCGACGTACAGGTCAACCCCCTGTTGTTGCCTGTTCTTTCTGTCGCATCTGTGTACACAACCTGGGATATTAAAAAAAGTTAGTATGACTTATTTCCATTGGAGCTCTTTTGTTACTTTGTCGATAATATTACATTAATATAAAAATCAAATGTGGCAGATAAGAAATGATATAAAAATGACACATAAAACAAATTATATAAAATATTGAATAAAAAATGAAGATAGAATAAGTAGACCACAAGAATTATGACAATATAAAAAAATGAAGAATACTAAATTATAATAGATTTCACTACGAAAATTAATTATCAGTCTGTTGGAATCCAAAGAAAATTAGAAGACGATGAATATATATCAGAAATTAATAATCATCCCTGGGGAATGCATTTATTGCCCTAATAACACATGTTGATAGGGACTTGTTCCTCCTTGGTGAGACAGCCATTGCAAACAGCAGCAAGTTGTGCCAGGATCCGTTGTTTGCAGGGGCAAACAAGAGGTCAGCGAATTTGCTTGCAGCTTGAGGGAAAGTTGCCAAAATGATCCTTTATGTGGGTCTCTGTGAAAGTCGTAAACACTGCGTATGACTGTGAGCAGTATGCTGATGGAAGATATTTTGATTGTTGATGGCTTTAGACCTTGTATATTTGCAAAGATAAATGTTATCCTAGTGACGGTAAAGGTGCTTTGTTTGCTGGTCTGGAGTTTACCTGGAGTTTACCTGGAGAGAGTTCCGGGGGTCAACGCCCCCGCGGCCCGGTCTGTGACCAGGCCTCATGGTGGACCAGAGCCTGATCAATCAGGCTGTTACTGCTGGCTGCACGCAATCCAACTTACGAGTCACAGCCCGGCTGGTCAGGAACCGACTTTAGGTGCTTGTCCAGTGCCAGCTTGAAGACTGCCAGGGGTCTGTTGGTAATCCCCTTTATGTATGCTGGGAGGCAGTTGAACAGTCTCGGGCCCCTGACACTTATTGTATGGTCTCTTAACGTGCTAGTGACACCCCTGCTTTTCATTGGGGGGATGTTGCGTCGTCTGCCGAGTCTTTTGCTTTCGTTGTGAGTGAAGGTTCTCTGTACATTTTCTAGGTCAGCAATTTCATCTGCCTTGAAAGGTGCTGTTAGAGTGCAGCAATATTCCAGCCTAGATAGAACAAGCAACCTGAAGAGTGTCATCATGGGCTTGACATCCCTAGTTTTGAAGGTTCTCATTATCCATCCTGTCATTTTTCTAGCAGATGCGATTGATACAATGTTATGGTCCTTGAAGGTGAGGTCCTCCGACATGATCACTCCCAGGTCTTTGACGTTGGTGTTTCGCTCTATTTTGTGGCCGGAGTTTGTTTTGTACTCTGATGAAGTTTTAATTTCCTCATGTTTACCATATCTGAGTAATTGAAATTTCTCATCGTTGAACTTCATATTGTTTCCTGCAGCCCATTGAAAGATTTGGTTGATGTCCGCCTGGAGCCTTGCAGTGTATGCAATGGAAGACACTGTCATGCAGATTCGGGTGTCATCTGCAAAGGCAGACACGATGTTGTGGCTGACATCCTTGTCTATATCAGATATGAGGATGAGAAACAAGATGGGAGCGAGTACTGTGCCTTGTGGAACAGAGCTTTTCACCATAGCCGCCTCAGACTTTACTCTGTTGACTACTACTCTCTGTTCTGTCTGTGAGAAAATTATAGATCCATCGACCAACTTTTCCTGTTATTCCTTTAGCACGCATTTTGTGCGCTATTACGCCATGGTCACACTTGTCGAAGGCTTTTGCAAAGTCTGTATATATTACCTCTGCATTCTTTTTGTCTTCTAGTGCATTTAGGACCTTGTCGTAGTGATCCAGTAGTTGAGACAGACAGGAGCGACCTGTTCTAAACCCATGTTGCCCTGGGTTGTGTAACTGATGGGTTTCTAGATGGGTGGTGATCTTGCTTCTTAGGACCCTTTCAAAGATTTTTATGATATGGGATGTTAGTGCTATCGGTCTGTAGTTCTTTGCTGTTGCTTTACTGCCCCCTTTGTGGAGTGGGGCTATGTCTGTTGTTTTTAGTAACTGTGGGACGACCCCCGTGTCCATGCTCCCTCTCCATAGGATGATAAAAGCTCGTGATAGGGGCTTCTTGCAGTTCTTGATTTTAAAAATAATAAAAATGACGTCGTTCATGGCTGTTGCTGTTATTAATATGAAATTTTATTGCTTTACGATTTCACCTAAGATTACCGGTCAAATTATTGATCCCGCTTAGCGAACCTTGAAGGGTTCAATATGGTAAAGGCTTGTCATAAGTGAGAGGGTCAGCTAGACTCATGAAGAAATCTCCCTAATGACACTATACACACACCTACTATGAAGCAACATGCCGCACATTGCTTAATAAATTATATTTCTGCATCATATGAGCGTTCGAGATGACGGCAATAATGACGGTCTAGTAGCTAGGAATGATAACCTTAACTCCATATGTAATGCATACATAGGTCAATGTGAGACAATACAGCCATTATTATCTCAAACACTACCAAACAGGTGCATACACTGTACTAAAGTACGCATGAAAAACAGAAAAGGCACCTTATGTAAAATGTGTAAGGGGTGGGTGCATGATGGATGTATGTACAATTATAGCAACGGTGCCAGAATTCATTTTGTGTGTAACAAATGCACTTTGGCACAGTTACCCTTTAGCAGTGATGACATTGATTTACCTAATTTTAATACAAATGACCCATTGCCATATATTGATGATTATGATTGTTTTATGAAAACAGGCCTTCACTTTATTCATGTCAATGCAAGATCACTTCTTCCTAAATTGGCAGAGATTAGGATTCTAGCTAACAAAATTAGGGCGGCAGTTATAACCATCTCTGAATCTTGTTGGATGATACGGTGACTGACGACGAGGTCAAAATAGAAGGTTACAATATAAAACGCTTAGATAGGAACAGAAAGGGTGGTGGAGTATGTGCCTACATTAGAAATGACTTAGCTTACAACCCAAGACCTGATTTAAATAACAATAAACTGGAGATTCTATGGTTTGAAGTGCTGCTTCCTAAGACCAAACCCATCTTAGTAGGAACTAGTTACCGCCCTCCCACCCAGGACCAGTTCTTAGAAGACTTTTCCAGAGTCTTGTCCGGAGTTGAAAACAATTGCGAGACAATAATACTGGGCGACTTTAATATCTGTTTTCAGCAGCAAAATAACGGGCTATGCAAAAGGTATAAGCAAATTCTAGGATTAAATAGTTACACTCAACTAATTAATAAACCAACCCGGATCACACAGTTCTCAGCCACCCTAATTGACCACATACTTTGTAACCGCTCTGAGAACATTAGTCAGTCAGGCGTCATTACCACAGGTCTTAGTGATCATTTCATCATTTACTGCACCAGGAAAATAACTAGGGATAG
The DNA here is from genome assembly GCF_026875155.1 of Cherax quadricarinatus. Lineage (NCBI taxonomy): Eukaryota > Metazoa > Arthropoda > Malacostraca > Decapoda > Parastacidae > Cherax > Cherax quadricarinatus. The sequence goes on from NW_026474710.1 coordinate 6,834, forward strand.
GATAGGCCTACACAGGACAATAAAAATGAGGTCAACTAGAAACTACAGTAAAGAAACAACTGGTAAAGAGGCACACAATTGTGACTGGACAGAGATAACAAGTTGCACGGACGTAAACGATGCCTGGAAAAATTCAAAACAATGTTCACTACCATCCTTGATAATATTGCACCAGTTAAAGAGGTTAGGATTAAACGAAGAACTGAACCCTGGATGAATACTAAGATATTAGATAATATGAAATTCAGAGACCAGCTGCTAAAAAGATTTAAAAGCAAACAGACAGGATATTGCAGCACTAAATGAATTCCAAAGGGTGAGGAACAGAGTACAGAGACTTATAAAAGGAGCAAAGGCAAAGCACTACTGCTCAAAAATTGAAGAGTATAAGCATAACCCCAGAAAGCTCTGGCAACAACTAAAACAGTTGGGGTATAGCCATAAGCCAGTAATAGGTCTAACATAGTACTCACTATCGATAATGAGGTATGCCACGAAACATCTAAGGTGGCAAATTGCTTTAATTCCTACTACACATCTGTTGCATCAACACTAGTAAGTAAACTACCAGCTGCATCAAATACCTTTAACACAGACTCTGATAAGTTTCAAACATACTATACCAATAAAGGGTAACCCCAAACAGTTGTCAACTAGTAAGTGTATCTCATGACTTTATTCAAAAAGAACTAAGCAGGTTAAACCCAACTAAGAGCACAGGCCTGATAACATCCCGTCTAAGTTCCTAAAAGATGGTGCTTCTGAACTGTCAATCCTATTGCTCACATAATAAATCTATCAATCACCACTAATACAGTACCGGAGGGGTTCAAGGAGGCCAGAGTCACTCCTATCTTCAAGAAAAATAGTAGGTCTGATGTAAGCAACTATAGGCCTGTTAGTATACTCAGTATAATATCTAAAATTCTAGAGAGGGCGGTGTATTCTCAAGTAGTTAAGTACCTTAATGACAACAACATTCTCCATAGCTATCAATCGGGCTTAGAAGATCCTACTCAACCGACACCTCCCTTATTAATCTGATGGATTACCTGAGAACTGAAATGTCAAAGGGGAACCTCATAGGCATGGTAACCTTAGACCTGCAAAAGGCCTTCGATACTGTCAACCACAATATATTATGTAATAACTTCAAGCTATTGTATAGGTTTCTGTAGACTGGTTTAAGTCCTACCTTAGCAACAGGAGACAGATAGTCAAAATCAACAAAACAGAATCAGAACCCCTGCCGATAACATGTGGAGTTCCCCAAGGTAGTATTCTGGGTCCCTTATTATTCTTATGTTATGTCAATGATATGCCTATCAGTGTCAAGTGCAAACTCCTACTGTATGCAGATGACAGTGCTCTGTTAGTGTCAGGTAAAGACCCACAAGATATTGCTAATGTTTTAACACTGGAACTGGAGTCCTGCAGCAAATGGTTAGTAGACAACAAACTATCATTACACCTAGGGAAAACTGAAGCCATTCTCTTTGGCACGAAACATAAACTGAGAAGGGTAAATAAATTTAATGTTCAATGTAATGGGGAGCCCATCACTTTGGTTTCATCAGTAAAATATTTGGGAATCCCCTTTGACCCATGCATGTCAGGAGAATTGATAGGGAACAGTGTAGTAAAGAAAGCGAATGCCAAACTGAAGTTCCTGTATAGACAAGCACAGTGTCTACCTACTGAGGCTCGCAGGACCCTATGTCTAGCCCTTATACAATGCCATATGGATTACGCTTGCTCTTCTTGGTACTCTGCCTTGACAAAAAAACTGAAAGATAGACTGCAAATCACCCAGAACAAAATCGTAAGATTCATCCTGGGGCTGGGACCAAGAGAACATGTAGGCCAGGATGAATTACAGCAGTTGGATATGCTGAATGTTGAAGACAGAGTAAAACAACTGAAGCTAAATCATGTTTTATAAAATGCTCACAAACAATGTCCAGAATATCTTGCTGTCAATTTTGTCAAGGTTGGGAACCAAAGCAATCATAGTACTAGGGGGAGAAAGCACAACTTTGTAGTACCCACAGTCAGTGGCCAGGCTTCAAACACCTTTTAATTGTACAGCAATAAAGGAATGAACAGACTACCCGCACATGTCAAAGCCAGTCATAGCGTGAACCAGTTCAAGAAGAGTGCCAAAAGGTGTCTGATGAATGTAGCTACAGAAAGGGAGGGGAATGATTTTCTATTTTTTAGCTAACATACGTGTAAATTTTACCTTATTCCTTGTAATGACCCTGTATTGTAGATAGTCTTAATGACCTTGGTGTAGCAATATCTTTTAGTAATGATAATAAGATGTTATCTTCATTGTAGAATAATAAGAAAATATTATAACCTTTATACTATAATAATAAGGTTCATTCGCTGCCTGACCACGGTCGAGTGAGGTTGTGCGCTGCACCCCTCTGCTGTTCAGGCGAGCTACCTCAGTTCGTCACAACCATAGAGAAGTGAGGACGGCGCTGCTCATTTACCAACATGGCGCTGCAGAGCTACAGGCGCATCAACACTGTTTGCGTTGAGTTGACCCGTGGGGCTGTCACTGGAGCCACGATGGACTTGTTACTACCGGCGATATCCGTGATACCTACGGTATCGCAAATGAAGAGATATGTGGTGTAGCACTTAATGGGACGACACGGATCTTCGTTAAAATGACGTCAGCAAATGTTTTATGAAGCGTGTGGATAAGTATCAAGAGACCATTATAGCCGTCAATTCAGCTGTATCAGTACGTCTACATGATGTATCACGACACTACACATGGTGTTAAAATAAGGAATAGTGCCTTTTGAGGCGAATGAATTTGTTATAAAAGATGAACTACGTAATTATGGTACGTTCAATGGCCTCTGCAGGTCGGTGGGCCGCTGGACCTTATGCTGGAAGTTTGGAGGGAACATATTCAGTCAAAATGACCTTACGCGCCATCCCATACGTCCTATATTATGTTGCAAGCATTTCGAACTCAAGTATATGTAACATATGCGGGGCAACGTCGTACGTGTCGGCTGTGTGGATCGTATGACCACATAGCGGCACAGTGTGGTAAGCGTCGTGGGAATCTCCAAATATCGCAACAGCAACAACCGGAAGAGGTCGAGGAAGTTGAGGGACGAGAACGTCTTATGCTCACCCGTCGCGACAACGGACATCTTGGAGTGAGAGTAGAAAAAGCACAGGAAAGCTTTGGAGGATGCAAACAGCGAGAAAAAAAGGAT
>NW_026474711.1:0-11086 GCF_026875155.1 Cherax quadricarinatus
GTAGGGGAGTACCTGTATAGTCTTCATTGAGGGGGTTTCTTGCCCCGTCCTTGTGTGGGGAGAACCAATTTGACATGTGTCAATATGATAATTCTAGTCTTGGATTATATTAAATATTTACATAAGCTAGTTTTAAAGATGAGGTACGTGTAAACTCCATGTTATGCAATGTTGTTATGACAGTTTGAATTTCATGGTTGATGCATTATTATTGATATTAAATATTGTGGGTGAATATTCTTCCGCTTATACAGGTGTGTGTGTATAGGAATGTAATGTCCATATCTGTTGTCGTATGTACTTTTATATTTTTTTTTGTTTTTTGTTCATGAATCACCAACTTCTGGTAAATTCCCATTAAGGTTTAATGAGGTAACGGTATAACCCTAATTGTTAGGTTACTTAAGGTATTTCTTAGAACGGTGCATGTAAATATTTTAGTCTGCACTGGCATTATTAATTATTGTAAAAGGAGGAGTTTTGTAGGACATGTTGTTGGATGTGTAACTGGTTGTAATATGGCTAACAACTATAGTGTTAATTTAAGTACTGTGATTGTGTGATAGAGGTTATTGTTAATATCCAGTATAGTTCTTCTTTTATTAAACTCGTATACATTCTTGTATTTGTTGTAAGTTTTAAATAAAAAAAAAATGTACGATGTGGTTATTCTGTGTTAGGGACATTTGGGATACTTGTGACTTTAGTAATTTTCGTGTACCATTTCATAGTTTTTCCTACGTGACATATTAACGCTTATTGTAGGTTTAGCGTTACTATTTTGCTTATGTTAATGTAATGCATATTGTCATGTTTTGAATGCTGTATTGTATAAAACTTGTGTATTATTGTATTTCAAATAGGTGGAAACTGGGTCTTATATAGGGACTGGGGAAGTTTGTATTGGCACAACGTTGAATTGTCCGGTGTGTATTTTGACTATGTAAATTTATTTTACTGTGGAAGAGTCGTTTTGTGCACTTTTAATTATGCTGATGTACTGTAATGTTTTTAAATAAAATATAAAAAAAAAATGCTGGTCAAAATATGTGTAAGTCCATGAAAACTCTTAACTAATCACTAATTACATTTATGGATAAAAACTCATGAGGAAAATAAACCAAAATCATGGAGAGTCTTGGTTCTGCTGACACAGTTTTGTTCCAAGAATCTGGAGCTACGCCAGAGCGAGGATCTATACAGGTCAGAGAGTCTGAGCCTGTGAAGGTTCACTCAGCCCTGTCAGACCCTCAGAGTATTTGACAAAGCTGGCTCCTTCTTAAGGAAATAAAAAGATATAAAATTCAATAACAACACATTAAGATAAACAATTTTATTAATCATCAAAAATTAGTAACGAACGTAAAAACACTCAAACATGAAATTAAGCCGTAAAAATGACAAAATAAAAAATATAAAGAATTATTGATTCAGAGCTAATATGTAGCTCGGATTGGTGGTTTGGGAACGCCAAGCCGTTGTCGATCATGAGCGGGGATGAAGGGGGGGGGGTCACAGCTGGTCATGACTAACCCAATCATCAGTGTCCCAACACGCTTATATATTCTGCCGAGGAGAGGATGACTGACCCTCTGACCACAATACTAGTAGTTCAAGCAGTTAAGTAGCCAGTCTAGAACCACCATGAACGATGGTGTAGTTACAACTGGGAGTAGGTTATTTGAATGTTGTGGAGTTGACTGGGTGGTCGGCTACATGTGGAAGGAGGACCAGTGTAGGTAGAAAGGTGATGGCTAAGATCATGGCCAGATCACTGCTGCCCTAATCTTTTTCCTGCATGAGCTGGATGAGCCAAGCCGACAATCAAGGCTAAAATGAAAAAAACGACATAGTTACACAAGACTCGATAAATAACTAGCACAACAAGTGTACGGCCTTTAAAAGAGAATGGTGAGGATTACAAGATGACAAAATTACGTAAATTCAAAATAAAAAGCAGGAATCAATTTAAGTCTAAAACCTATATAAGAGTGAAGCTCTTAAGAACAACTTAATCCCAAATTATTATAAATTACACAGGAGCAGAACAAATACTTACAAATTTGATGGGAGCCGCAAGTCAAGTGACTAACCACAGGTCAGAGATGCACTCGTCACATCCCACCAGGTGGAGAAGGATAGCGGGAACTATGCGCCTACCCTAGCTGAATAAGCATACTACCCACCAAACTACCATTCATTCATCCACAATTCATTCAATCATCCTTTCACTACTATCTACTGAACTTTTCCCTCACAGAGCCACAGCTTGAAAGACCCCAAATTAAAAAAAAAATTTGTACCAAAAGTACCTTAGAAAACTTACCTAACCTCATTATAACAAGCATATTTTATTTCGGTCTAATCCAACGAAATTTATGTGGCATGCAAAGAGTACGTAACTATATATATATATATATATATATATATATAATATAAATATATATATATATAATATATATATATATAAATATATATATATATATATATATATATATATTATATATATATATATATATATATATATATATATATAAATATATAATATATATTATATATATATATATATATATTATATTATACACAAATATATATATATATATATAATATATATATATATAATTATATATATTATATATATAATATATATATATAAATATATATTATATATATATATATATAATATATATATATATATATATATATATATATATATATATATATATATATATATCATATATATATATTATAAATATATATATATATATTATAATATATATATATATATATTATATATATAATATATATTATATATATATATATTATATATATAATATATTATATATATAATATATATTATATATATAATATATATTATATATATAAAATATATATTATATATATATAATATGGTTAATGTTGCAGTTTAAAAACTGTACTGTAAAGCACCCTTCTGGCAAGACAGTGATGGAGTGAATGATGGTGAAAGTTTTTCTTTTTCGGGCCACCCTGCCTTGGTGGGAATCGGCCAGTGTGATAATAATAATAATAATAAATAATATATATATATATATGTCGTGCCGAATAGGCAGAACTTGCCATCTTGGCTTAAATAGCAACGCTCATCTTGCCATATAGGACAAGCAAAAATTTGTGTATGCAATAATTTCGCCAAAATCATTCTGAACCTAACGAAAAAAATATATTTCATTGTGTTTGTTTAGTATTAAATTACTGTAAACAAATCTAAAATATATTTAGTTGAGTTAGGCTAAAATAAATTGTTCTCGTTATAACAAGGTTAGGTAAGTTTTCTAAGATTCTTTTGGTGCAAAATTAAAATTTTTTACATTAACATTAATGAAAAAAATATATCTTTAAAAGTATAAGATAAAATTTCAGAAAGGACTTAATTTTAAATGAGTTCTTGCTAATTGACCAGTTTTACATATTCGGCACGACATATATATATATATATATATATATATATATATATATATATATATATATATATATATATATATATATATATTATATATATATATGCACTCAAGGAAAAAGATCTTGGGGTGAATATAATACAGAGCACATCTCCTGAGGCACACATCAATCAGATAACTGCTGCAGCATATGAGAATAGCGTTCCGATACCTCACTAAAGAATCATTCAAGACTCTGTACACCATATATGTCAGGCCCATACTGGAGTATGCAGCACCAGTTTGGAATCCACAAATGGTCAAGCACGTCAAGAAATTAGAGAAAGTGCAAAGGTTTGTAACAAGACTAGTCCCAGAGCTAAGGCAATTGGCCTATGAAAAAGGTTAAGGGAAATCGGCCTGACGACACTGGAGGACAGGAGGGTCAGGGGAGACATGGTAACGACATATAAAATACTGCGAGAAATTGACAAGGTGGACAAAGACAGGATGTTTCAGAGATGCAACACAGAAACAAGGGGTCACAATTGGAAGTTGAAGACTCCTGTGAGTCAAAGGGATGTTAAGAAGTATTTCTTTAGTCACAGAGTTGTCAAGAAGTGGAATAGCCTAGAACGCGATGTAGTGGAGGCAGGAACCATACATAGTTTTAAGACGAAAAATGGAAAATGCAGTACAATGTGAAGAAATGAAAAATCCTAATCATTGGGAAAGAAAATTACCCCAATACTTATCAGATAGTTAATATAGAGCTTGATCATACACATTGTTTAAAAGAACTTGGTAGTCATGGTAAGTACAACTCTGAAATAGTCATTCGTAGCTCGACCTCTAGTGAGTGGACGTTCGTTACACTGCCCTCTGCTGGCCATTGAAGCAAACAGATTTTCTCAATATGGCACAGCAGACACGGAGGCGGATCAACACTATCTGTATAGAGCTGGTGCGTGGGGCTGTGACGGCCCAGACAGCTTCTGTTATCCTGCCAGCTATCATCAGGGAGACTTATGGTATTGCTGATGAAGAACTTTATGGAGTGGCGCTTAATGGGGCCTACAGGGTCTTTGATAAGCTCCGAACAACAAGTGTTTACGAGCGGTTGGTCACCAAATATCAAGACATTTGTGTGGTTGTTAACCCGGCAGTCACAGTGAGGCTCATCGACGTGTCACGCTACTTCACTTGGGTTAAGGTGCGAAATGTGCCTTTTGAAGCCGATGAGACTGACTTACGAAATGTTTTCAGCAGGTATGGAACTGTATATGTGGCGACTATTGGAAAGTGGATGGAGGGCGCATATGCTGGCCTCCTTGAAGGAACCTTCTCACTGAAGATGACTCAAGCATCCCATACCATCGTATGTAGTGATGACAGATTTTCGTACACAAGTGATGGTGTCCTATGCTGGTCAACGCCGCACTTGTCTTTGTGGAGAGTCAGTGGAACGCCTTCCATCTGAACAAAAAACTAATGGAAAAATTCATAAAGAAAACGCTGGGAAAAATAAGAATAATGACTTTTGAGGATTTTACTTAAAATTTAAATATAATAAAAATGGCCTCTGGTTCTGGTGCTGTAGTTGGGCAGGAGTAGGTAAGGCCCTGGACAGATCTCTCATGTTAAAGATGTAGGTTATCCTGGGCGGATGGCAACAGTCCGATGTTTTGGAATCTCCTCTACCACTTGGTTGGAGCACCACAAGTAGAATAAATAAGGGCCGGTAGTAGTCAAATAATGTTAATAAGTCCAGTTAACAAGTGTCTTGCTCCTTTATCTGGCATCTATCCTGGATGACCACGCCAGGAATAGAGCTGGTAATAAGAAAAAATAAACTGGTTGCCAATGGTTATGATAATATAACATTTAAGAATGAAAAGGAGTGGTAAATGCCAATATCATTACTGGTAACCAGCAAACAAAAGAAAGCGACGAACAGTAATACTCCTGGTAGACCACCTTACCTGATCAAGAGAAGAGTGGAGGTGAAGTGACTCCAAACTTCAACCCACACCAGGTAAGGTCAACACTACCAGGAGAAGAAATTGAAACAAATCCGACACCAGGAACTAGAGTTTCACCCCAGCCCGCCAGAGGGAGGGGGGTGCGCGACATAACTCGCTAATGGTTCCTGGTTTCCTGAACAACCCTAACCCCACTTACACCCACTTTTCCCTCACAAAAGTATGACCACTTTGCAGCACAATGTGGTCGCCAACAGTTGAAGAAGGATGAAGGGCGAAAAACAATGGAAGAACCTGTCCAGGAGGTGACTGTTGTGCCTGAGACGGGTGCACGTCCAAAAACGTTATTGTGGAGTGAAGAGTGGAGCGAGGAGAGCTGCTTGAGGAGTCTCGTGTGACTCTACCTGGGGAACCTTCCTACATTGGCCCGGTTATGCTTGGTGAGAAGGGCAGGAAGGCCATGGACGAGGGAGTGGACGACACATTAGCGAATGTATTGAAGGGATTGTTGGACCCATCTGGTGAGGTGGAAGGGGAGGGGCCTGCACTACCCCTTGGGGATGAGTCTTGTGTACTGTCCCAGGAAGTGGAGCTGGTCGAGCAGCAGGCTGCTGGGATAGATATAATCACCGTAGAAGCAGTGGTGCATAACGAAAGCCTTCTGGAGGTGGCTATGGAGGCAGAGGGAGGGTCATGCAAATGGGCGGCAGCACTGTCAGACTCTGATGATGTCCTCACCCCGGCGCAGAGGTCTGGCAAGAAGATGTGGGTAGAGGTGGCACAGGGAGGCCCTAAGGGGCCAAGGGGCACGGTGAAGGATACAGGAGGACCTCCAGTGTCTGGTCGTGTGCATGATGGGAGACAATGGCAGATGTCTAGAGGCAAATCAGTGCCGAAAGGGCAGAAGGTATAGCCGGCTTGAAGTGTGTCTCAGTAAATGTAAATGGGTTGCGAGACAAAGTGAAGTGTACATGGTTTTTGGGTTTTCTTCGTAGGTATGGGGTGTATGTGGCTTTTGTGCAAGAGCACAATTATAAAGCCAGGTGTGAGTTAAAGCTGGATGGATTTCAGGTGTTTGTTGTGCATTCGACTCGATAAAAAGGGTGAGTCGCCATCCTTCTGTATCGTAGTGAGGAGGGAGAGGAGGGGCGGGTTGTGCGAGTGGATGGGCTGTGGATGGGGGAGAGGGTGGCACTAGTGTGTGTCTATGGGCCCGCAGAGGGGGATGGACGTGTCAAGAATGCCTTTGTGAGAGATGTGTTTGTATACCACCTCCAGTCGCTTCCCCCTGTGGTAGTTGTGGGAGGTGACTGGAATTGTGTGGTGAGGAGGAATGATGTGGAGCCTCGAGGGGTGGGGTTTTACTCTGTAGTGTTAGGGGATCTTTTGCAGGGGGTGGGGTTGTGGGATGTGGCTAAGGGTGAGGCATGGGAGGTGGAGCACAAGTTTGTGCAGGGAGGGTATGCTGCTCGTCTGGACCGTTTGTACATAACGCGGACTGCAAGGGTGGAAAGGGCGAGTGTGGTAGAGGTTGCATATTCAGATCATCGAGCGGTTTTTGTTGAAGTCGGGTGGGACGGGTTGCCAAGGAGGCATAGGAGTTTTTGGAAATTAAATGTTTGGCTCCTAGCAGTCGAAGGGGGCAGGGAGGGGTTTGCAGGATTGTGGAGGGAGTTGTCGTCAGGTGTGCAGGCTGTTGGGAATATGTTGGTGTGGTGGGATGAAGTGGCAAAGGAGAGGATCAGGGTGTATTATGTTAGACAGGGTAAGGGAGAAGCTCAGATGACTTTTAGGCTTATAAGATATTTTGAGGGGCGGTTGAGGGATTGTTATGCAAGAGGCGGGGAGGGGGTTATCCTGAGGAAGAAATGGAGGGGCTGAAGCAACACATCAGGGAATTGCAGAATGAGAAGTTTAATGCAGTGCGAGTCAAGGGTGGGTTAGAGGAAGTTTTGTGGGGCGACAGGCCATCAGCATGTGTTTTGCGAGCTCAGAGGAAGCTGCAGGCGGCCACAGAGACGGAATGTTTGTTAGTGCACGAGGAGGTCGGAGGATATTGTGTGGGACAGGTGCTTTGTAAGATGGAAGGGATGGGTCGTTTTGTGGATGAATGGTTTGGGACTTTTTTGAGGAGTATTGGTGTGAAGGGGGGGGGGTTAGAGCAGGTGGGAGGGCATGTAGTCAATGTTCTGAGTAGGGGGGACCGTATGGCGCTGGGAGGGGACATTGAAGGGGTAGTGTGGAGAGCATTATCGAGTATGAGTAGGGGTAAATCCCCAGGAATTGATGGTCTGCCATGTGAGTTTTACTTACAGAATTGGGGCATACTTAAGGATTTCTTAGTGAAGTTATTGAATGAGACGAAAAACATGGGTGAGCTGGGAGTTTTGCAGGCTACAGAGGTGGTAGTCTTGGTCCCGAAGGTGGCCAGTCCACACACGGTGAAGGACTATAGGGTTATTTCTTTACTGTGTGTGGACTATAAGTTATTTGCTAAAATATTGGGGAATAGGTTGAAGTGTGTGAACAATAGGGTGGTGGCAGCAGGCCAGTATGGGGTACCAGGAAGGGCCATGTATGAGGGGCATGGGGTAATTCGTGGATTTGTGGAGTGTGTGCAAGGACATGAGGGGTGGTGTTGGCCTTGGATTGGCAGGCAGTGTATGATAGTGTAGAGAGAGGCATTATGGTCGATATTGAGGAGGCAAGGGATTGGGGATGAGATTGTGAGGTGGATGCAAACATTGTATCATAGAGCAGGTGTTAGGGTGCAGGTGAATGGGAGGGTGGGGGATCAGATCCCTATGGGTAGAGGTCTACGACAGGGATGTCCTTTATCCCAATTACTTTTTGCATGTTTGCAGGATCCGTTTTATAGGGCAGTGGAGGTATGTGTGAGAAAGGAGCAACAGGGGTGGGTAGGACGAGGTGTGCCAGGAATTGTCGGTTATGTCGATGACATGACGATTCTTGTGCTGGAGGGGGAAGGTTTAGGAGGGGTGGGGAGGATTGTGAACCTATTCGGAGAGGCTACAGGTATAGGGGTGAATATAGAGAAGTCTAAGTTTATGGGGTTGGGGGTTTGGGAGGGGAAGGAAGGTACTGGGAGGTGGGATGTTGTGGACTGGGTCAAGATTTGTGGGATTGAGTATATGCAGGATGCAAGGTAAGCTAGGATGATTAATTCAGGGAGTGTCATGAAACGGGTGACTAGACGGTTAGATGGGTTGAGGCCAGGTCATTTAACGCTTCATCATCGGGTCATTGTAGTAAATGTCTTACTATATAGTAAAATTGTGGTTGCTATGTATCCGTTGTTGCAGTCAGATATTGGGGTATTATTGAGGAGAATCTTTCGGTTTATTTGGGGGTCGGGATGTGATTGGTTGAGGAGGGGGAGTTGTTACTCTCCCAGTGCGCAAAGGTGGGCTGCAGTTAATTGATTTAAAGAGTAGGATCATGAGTGTGTATGTGAAGAGGGGGTTCCTTCGTGTGGGGGGTGTATAGGTGGTGGGTTGCATCCTTTGTATGAGGATATCAGAAGATGGTGGGGAGGGAAGGATTTGCGTGTGTGTGAGGATATGTTATGGGTGCTTTTGTATGTTAGGGATACGAAACACATGAGGGTGAGGGTTTTAGAGAAAGTGTTGGGGAAAAGGGAGGTCGCGACAGTGGAAGGAGTGTATCCAATGTACACATGGGGGGATATTTGGGGGAGGTTGTGTAGGCTATGCATCCGGCCGCGGGAGCAGGAGGTGATGTTCCGGTTCCTCCATGGGATCCTGCCATCAGGTGCAGTTCTTAGAGACCGGAGGATTAGAGAGGAGGGTGTCTGTGGGGCAGAGGGCACTTGGTTACCTTATTGTGGATTTTGTGTTTGTGTCGTGGGCAATGAGGGGTCAGTTGGAGGGGGGATGCGTAAAAGAGTATTGGTAGCGACCTTTCATCGTACGTTGTGTCGAAATCGGGTTCTTTACGGGATATGGTGGGAGCGGGATTTCCCTGTAAGCTATCGTGGTTTAACGGTGGGGGTCCTCTTGGGGATGTATGGGAGGGAAAGGGTCAGGGGATGCGGCGGGCTGGTCTCCCTGGGAGAGGGGGGGCAAGTGTGTGTGGGAATGAATGGAACACCTATCATATGTCAACACAGAGAAATGGTGTTAATGGTGTGTAGGTTGTGTGAGTATAGGTATGAGGTTCTATGGGTGTTGTAGCGTAAGTATATATTGTGCTTCTTTAATTATAGGGAAAGTGGCAGGTGAGAGTTCCCCATTGCATGCTCGTGATTTCAACTCATGTAACCTGTGTGTGCTTTAGGACAATATGGAAACTTGTATGTGAGTGAGTGTTTTTTTTTTCACAGATACTGTTATATACAGATACTGTTATATGTTACGTGTGAATGTGTGTGTATATGTATGAGAAAGCGCGAGTGCATACGTGTGTATTTTATATACGCATGTATATATATATATGCGTATGTGTGTAAATGTGTATTGGTATAAATAGATGTATATGGGGACGAGATGGCCCCTTGTGAGATGAATCTTGTGGAGGTATAATTTTACCACCTTTCATCATGGGTTTGTTTAAGGAAGGACGTATTATGCTTTGATTGGCTTAGTTGCCGTGTTTACTGAAATTACTCATACTCATTATATCGGTGTGATTGTGTTGGTTGTGTGTTTAACGAGTAGCCCTTGTAATGTCAGAGTAGGTGGCAGTACACCTATGTACTGCAGTTTTTCAGTACACAACATGAGGGGTTATGCTTCGTTGTTGAGTGTGATTTTATGTAACGCGTATGAAATAGTGGGTATGCCTACCCATTAGGAGGGACGAGTGGGGTTGTTGGCATTTTGCCTGTATTATTGTATGATGTACATATTATGCTAGTGGCTCATATTCTTTTTGGGAAATTGATTTATGGTTGCTGTATATTAGACATGGGGTCTATGTTGAACGACCTGGTGTTGTGACAGGTAGAGTTCATGTTTATTATTGAATATTGTATTTGCCCCTACCCATGTGGTGGATATGTCTTAATAACAGAGGTATTATGCAGTGCATTATGTATTTTGGATGGAGTGTGTTTTTTTTATGGTTTATGATGTTGGTTCCAGCCTATTCGGTTAATGCAGTTGTCAAATGCGATATGTTTATCGCAAATGTAATTTATTCCATATAGAGGAATTGTTATGGAAGACCATTGTATTAAATTGAACCAACGTGTTGCTAGATGGTTGGTCAGACAGGTCATTGGACCTTGTATTTTATACTGTAAAACATATATGCAAGAAATGAATGTAGCCCAAGTATAAGGATACATGTTTGATGATATTTAATTTATTTATGTATTAATGTTTAAGGCTTTAATATTGTCAATGTTATACGTATTGTTGTATGCTTTTATATGATGTTTCATGATGTATGGTTTAGGGAAATACTAGTTGGCTTAGGTGTAAATAGCGGATGTGTGAATGCAGCGTTCATTATATGTTGTATAATGTTGATGTATTATGTTTTGTATACCTGTTTAATGAAGGATGGGTTTTATATATTTAATATGTTATTATATGACGGTTTAAATAAAATATAAAAAAAAAAAAAACTCTGAAACCTAGACAATAATGCCTGAGTGTGAGTGATAAAGCTAACAGAATACTTGGATTTACGTAACGTTGC
>NW_026474712.1:0-10769 GCF_026875155.1 Cherax quadricarinatus
GTTTATATAAATCATTTTTAAATTTTAAAAAACAGTCCAAAAATTTATAAAATTTACCAATATCCTGGTGAGTATTTTTCATTTGAAATTTAAATAATCCAGACAACTTGTGGTATGACAGTGGTAGGTATCAAAGGGGGGACATTTTTTGGCCTAGTGTCCAAATTCCACTTTTTAAACTGATAAAAATTATCTTTGTTTTTTATGTTATGTAAAAATGATACATCACTAAATGTAATTTTCCAAAATTTTGTATTCCCGTGTTATTTAAAATTTTTCTGTACAAGTGGTCTTTGATTTGTTTTACCGAAATTTTTCAGATCAATGAACTCCCGGAGGTGGAGTTAAACATTATTAACCAAATTTTAATTTGTAATGGTTTTAGGGGGGTTCACCTGTTTACCTGGATTTTACCTGGAAGAGTTTGGGGGTAAACGCCCCCGCGGCCCGGTCGGTCCAGCCTCCTGGTGGATCAGGGGTGATCAACCAGGCTTTTGCGCTGGCGCACGCAAACCAACGTACAGCCACAGCCGGTGATCGGGGAACTGCCTTTGGGGTGCTTGTCCAGTGCCACTTGAAGACTGCCAGGGGCCCTGTTGGTAATCCCCCTTTGTGTGCGGGGAGCAGTTAACATCTGGGTCCCCTGACACTTATTGTAGGTCATTAACGTGCTAGTGACACCCTGCTTTTCATGGGGGGATGGTTGCATCTTTTCTGCCAAGTCTTTTGCTTTCGTAGTGAGTGATTTTGTGTGCAAGTTGGGTACTAGTCCTCTGGGATTTTCCAGGTGTATAATCATGTATCTCTCCTCTGCGTTCCAGGGAATACAGGTTTAGAAACCTCAAGCGCTCCCAGAAAATTGAGGGTTTTATCTCCGTTATTGCCGCGTGAAAGTTTCTGTACATTTTCTGGGTCGGCAATTTCACTGCCTTGAAAGGTGCTGTTAGAAGTGCAGCAATTTCCACCTAGATGAACAAGTGACCTGAAGAGTGTCATCATGGGCTTGGCCTCCTATTTTGAAGGTCCATTATCCATCCTGTCATTTTTCTAGCAGATGCGATTGAACAATGTTATGGTCCTTGAAGGTAATCCTCCGACATAATCACTCCCAGGTTTTGACTTTGGTGTTTTCGTATTTGTGGCCAGAATTTGTTTGGGTATTGATGAAGATTTAATTTTCATGTTTAAAATATCTGAGTAATTGAAATTTTCACGTTGAACTTCATATTGTTTTTCTGCAGCCCACTGAAAGATTTGGTTGATGTCCGTGTCTGAATAAATTCAGTAACTTTTCTTTGAATTTTATATTATGAAACTTTTCGTCAGACTTTCTGTATATTATGTAGCTCTTCTTTGAATTTTATATTCTAAAGCTTTTTTTTGGGTCTTTCTGTATATAAAGTTTGTATCTTTTCTTCGGAGGAAATAAATGGTATAAAATACCGACACAATGGAAATATAAACACATGCAGTATAATGTGATCCTTTATTGACGACGTTTCGCCCACACGGGCTTTTTTTCAGATAAAACAGATCTTAAAAAAGCCCACTGTGTGGGCGAAACGTTGTCAATAAAGGATCACATTAATACTGCATATGTTTATATTTCCAGCTCTTCTTCGGACTTATATGATCTAAGTTTTAGTTGGGGACGCCATACAGATGCGCACATTCCAATTTTGTCTAAAGGATAAAGAGAGGCTGAAAAGATGATACGTTGTATACAGCTTGTTCAGCCTCTCTCTATCATATATTTGAGAGCTACTATTTTGTGTGCCAAAAAACATATTATGTTACTTCAGTACGTGAATAAACTTAGTGTGAAAACTGTACTCTTTTATAACTGTCCCTTTAATAAACTTAATGTGTAAGTACTCATGTTTTAACTGTACCTAAACATAGTTAATTACCGTTGTTAGGTAAGACATATACGCAGCAGTTAGGTATTTTTTTTTTTTCGAAACGTTTCCCCTACACATTGGACTTCTTCAGTAAGTACAGAAAAGTTGGTAGAAAAGAGATGTGAAGACGAAAAAGATAAGATTTTTAACCCCGGGGGGTTAAACCACCCAGGATAACCCAAGAAAGTCAGTGCGTCATCGAGGACTGTCTAACTTAGGATGTGACCCACACCAGTCGACATTTGCGCTAGGTGAACAGGACAACAGGTGTAAGGAAACGTGTCGAAATGTTTCCACCCGTCGGGAGTCGAACCCGGGCCCTCCGTGTGGAAACGGGGGCTTTAGCCCCCCAGGCCCCCTCCGTCTTCGTGGGTGATGGACTGATTTCATCGTCTTCACATCTCTTCTTCTGCCAACTTTAATGTACTCGACTGAAGAACCTACTGAATGAATCTCCCAGGAGGTGGGGTTAAGCAGTTATTAACTCAAGTTTTTAAATTTTTGAATGTGTTCTCAGGTGTTCACTCGTGTCTGAATAAATTCAGTAACTTTTCTTTGAATTTTAATTATGAAACTTTTCTTCAGACTTTCTGTATATTATGTAGCTCTTCTTGAATTTTATATTCTAAAGCTCTTTTTTGGTCTGCCCGAAATGCCTACCATGCTAGGCGTTCTAGTGGGACACTCTGTAATCATTATTTAACTACACGTAAACCACACAACAACCAAATTCTTTTAAATTTAACATTGTAATCTTTATAGAGAAAAAAACTTTTAATACTGTGTAGGGGGAAAAATTTCGAAATAAAAAATACCCGACTGTTGCATATGTGTTTTACCTAAAAGCCTGTCGGTATTTTATACCTTTATAGTTATCTGTTTAAATAATGTCTTATCACTGATTTCATCATTGCTTAGTAATCTTAAGTTAATTTAAGCCAGCCCGTAATGCTATGCATATAAGTGGCTTTGGCATGCTGCTCTTACCTGTATTTTTTGTACCTCTGTTTGATCTAAATTTCTAAATAAATAAAAATAAAATAAAAAATTTAAAGTACTTGCAGCTGAGCTTGGAGAGAAGCTTGACCTGTACCGAAGTACCACTACCACCCATGGTCAAGCTTGTCAGACTCAAGCAGCGTCCCTGGCCTCTCAGGCCAGGCTGGCAGGGGCCCCGAGCTGCCACCGGAGACGCCCCTTATCTTCCTCGACTCTCACTGTGAAACCAACGATAAATGGTACGTAACAAATTCGGATTAATTACCGGGGAGTGAAGGGAGTCGAGCATGTGACTTATTGAGGCCTGACGCTCCCCCTACCCGGGATGCCGCTCACCACATTTAGCAAGGACAAGATAAACTGAAGGGAATCAAACCCTTTCGGGAAGGCCCCCTTGATGATAATGGATGGGTTCTTAATCCAGGGAATTGAAGCTAACTTATTTACCTTTGGTCAAACCTAATTACCTCACATTCCCAGGCGATTTTCACCCATCCAGTTTAGCTCTTCTCCATACTGTAATAATAATAAAATATGCAAATGATTACTACATAAGAACGAAGGAACACTGCAGCAGAAACCCACTGGCCCATGCGAGGCAGGGCCAAGTCTCCTACCGGCTTAAGCCAATGCACCCAAACCCAGTCAGGTCAGGTCACATTGACTTAAGGGAGGAACACGGCAACCGACCTGGTAGCACATGCTAGTCAGGTCCAACTCACACCCACCCACATCCACTCATGTATTTATCCAACCTATTTTTAAAGCTACCCAACGTTCTGGCCTCTATAACGTACTTGGGAGTTGTTCCACTCATCCACAACTCTATTACCAAACCAGTACTTCCTATATCCTTCCTGAATCTGAATTTTTCCAACTTAAAACCATTGCTGTGAGTCCTGTCTAGGCTAGATATTTTCAGCACACTATTTACATCCCCTTTATTTATTCCTGTCTTCCATTTATACACCTCAATCATATCCCCCCTAAATTCTACGCCTTTCTAGAGAGTGCAGATTCAGGGCCCTTAGTCTATCCTCATAGGAAGGTTTCTGATACAGGATCAACTTTGTCATCCTCCTTTGTACATTTTCCAAGCATTTATATCCATTCTGTAACACGGTGACCAAAACTGTGCAGCATAATCTAAATGAGCCTAACCAAGGATGTATAGAGTTGAAGAACAACCTGAGGACTCCTATTATTTATGCTTCTTGATATGAAGCCAAGGATTCTATTAGCTTTATTGTGAACACTTATGCACTGTTGTCTTGGTTTCAGATTACTGCTAACCAGAACTCCTAAATCTTTTTCACAATCTAAGATCTACATTATTTAGTTTATATTGGCAAGGTTATTGCCTGTCCAACATTTAGAACTTGCATTTGCCCTATATTAAACTGCATCTGCCACCTCTCCGACCACTGCATCATCTATTCAAATCTTCCTGGAGTGCTCTAATGTCCTCGTCAAATAAATTTCGACGGCCTATTTTGGTGTCATCGACAAACTTGCTGATGTCCCCTCTTTATGCCCTCATCTATGTCGTTTTATGTAATTGTGAACAGCAGGGGGCCCAACACTGACCCCTGTGGAACACTGCTCGTGACACTTCCCCACTCTGATTTCTCCCCATTTATGCAAACTCTCTGCTGCCTATTTGTCAACCATGCCTCTATCCCGGAAAAAATTTCTCCTCCTATTCCATGTGCCTTAATTTTCCTCAGTAGTCTCTGGGTGTGGACCCTGTCAAAAGCCTTACTGAAGTCCATATACACAATTATCATATTCATTACCATGATCTACCTCCTCAAATACCCTTTGTAAAAAAAGTTAAAAATTCGTAAGGCAGGAAAAGCCCCTTTTAAAACCATGCTGAGATTCGCTGATTAATTTATGCTTTTCAAGGTGGGTACGAACTGCCCGGCAATTTTGATTCCATAAATTTTCCCACTAGGAGGTTAGGCTTTTTGGTCTATAGTTCGAAGCTAAGGACCTGTCACCTGCTTTGAAAATAGGTATCACATTTGCCATTTTTCCCCTTATCTGGCACCCCTGCCAGTTTGTAGTGATATGTTGAAAAGATTACCAAAGGTTGCTAAAACTCCTCTTTACATTCAGTAGCATAAATTTTTACAATTGTCCTGATAATTTGAATATTATTAATAATAATTAACAATAAATTTTAAGTATAGTACTATAGGTTAAAGTTTACCAGAGATGCTATATAATTATACAGCCCTTCAGTTTATTGTATGTCCCTGTGTAATATTCTGAAATTTACATTAGTATTGAATTTGTATTTGATTAATATTTGTAATAACCTCCACAAACGTTTTACTGTAGTAATTGTTTTACTAAAATTTCCATCAAATTGTTCTTGGAAAATTTGAGTAAGGCACATAATCAGGAATCTATAAAGTGTGTCAATAATTTTACCTTTTCCCTGAATCACTTGTAAGTCTTAATTTGGGAAATAAGGTTTATCGTTAGGATTTCATTGGAAAAATTTTTGTTAGGTAATTTAAGGGTTTTTTAGGAGTCAAAGTTAAAATCCAGTAGATAAAAATTCAATTTTTTGATTTCATTGATTTCCTATTTAAAATTTTCATCTGTACTCTTGTATGCCTCCTGTAATATCCCTTGTCCTCATGACCTTGTAAAAATTAGACACTGTCAAAAAACTTTGTAGTTTCTTATAAATTATTATTTTGAGTTTTTTTTCAGGTAATATACACTGCAAATAAAAAACTTAAACATTTTTTGAGTGAGTATGAGGGTAAGATAAAAGAATTTTTTAAAACCCCTTAAAATATCGAAACGTGACTCGTTTTTCAAATTTGAAAGTATGTAAAAAAAGTAGATCTTTTTTTACATTTTAAAATGTTAAAAAAAACTTTGATTACTTTTTTTTGTTGTTATATTTGAAAATAGTAAAAAAAAAAGTAAATCTACTTTTGGGCACTACACAGTGAACATAGATCTTTTGGACAGTTTTTTAACCCCTTTTACTGTACGGGCCCTTATAAATGTCTTACGAGGTACCGTGTGTGACTATATATACTCAAAATTCTAGCGGCTTCAGATCAAGAAGAGAAAGCTGGAGGGCCCACATGTAAGAATGGGTCTGTTGGGCGGGGTGCACCATAAAAAAATCCCGGAGCACCAGTGCTAAGAGAAAAAAAAAAACTCCGCCTTTTTTTTTTTTAAATTAAAAAAGGCCCACTTTGTGGGCTATTTTGTATAGTATTTATGGTTTTATTTCGTTTTCCCTTGGGATCATTTTATAAAATGGGAAAAAAATTATAAAAATAGAGGTGATTTGATTTATTTTACTATAAAAAGAACCTGGAAATGGAGCTCAAAGTAGGGAAATGTTTGATTTTTGCCAATGTTCAAAAGTAAACAATGATGTCATTGTCCAATAAATGTCCAACTAGCCATTCTAATATGCAGTCATGAATGGGTTGATGTTATTTATACAATTATTACAGTATGCAGTAGTCTGCATAATAGTAAGTCTTCTATTTTTTGTTTGAATAAAAATTCAAAATAGAAAGCAAGAGTAATATCAGAGGGGCCTGGAGAACATGACTGATGAACAAAGAAAATGTTATTTTAGAGCCAGTAATGTCTGCATTGTTCATTCTGGACCTTATTTTGAAATTGTCATATTTTTTAATTTTCGTGAAATTGGCCAAATTGCAAATTTCTGACCACATTATTGGGTAGTTGAAATCAGTAAATGGGCAGTTTCTTGTACTCAATCGATAGAAAAAATGTAGTTCTAAAGAAATAGCTATGAGTTTTAGTCGACTGGAACAATGGAATTAGCCGAAAATAGGGCTCAAATTGGGCAAATCGCCGATTTGTAAATATCGCCGAGGTTGCTAACTTCGCGAGAGCATAATTCCGTCAGTTTTCCATCAAATTTCGTTTTTTTTGGTGTCATTACAATCGGAAAAGATTCTCTATCATTTCATAAGAAAAATTTATTATTTTTATTTTTTTTTTTTTTTTGAAATTTTGCGACACCAGGAGACACCTCAGGATTGGGGTTGCGACAGTCAAGGGGTTAAGGGTTAATTAACTCGGAGGATTAACCATCTAGGATAACCCAATAAAGTCAGTGCATCATTCAAATTCAAAATTTATTTCCACATGATACATTGTACAGAAATGGGTGACACGTGATAATGCATATAGAAAGCCCATGGTACTGTGTCTTTTTCCATTAGTGTCCTTTAATCTTGTCCCCCAAGGCGACGGAAAAGAATAACAGAGCGGCTAAAAGAGGTCATTATATCTGAAATGCGTAGGGAGACACTGGTCAGAGAAATAGCAAGCATCGAACTTAAGCTAAAGGAATCTTATAGGAGTCAGGAATCGCGGAAGCGTTGACCCCCAGAACTCTTTCCAGGTAAACTCCAGGTAAGATGCAACCCACACCAGTAGACTAACACCCAGTTACCTACTTAGGGACAGCATGTGTAAGGAAACATGCCCAGTGTTTCCACCCCATGTCAGGGATTGAACCATGGGCACTAAGTATGTAAGCTGAGTTCGCTATGAACCGAGGCACAGGACACAATAACATATGCATGATATACCATATGTATACATAAAGAGTACATTATGTAGTTTTAAACCAAGGATAACACTTAAGTAAAATATATTGTAACTTTGTCTACTCCAAAGTATCTAGGTAAAAGGGACAGTAGGTGTTAGGAGACCTTCCTGTAAATCTGTCCTTCCCAGGATTTGCCCTGGTCCATTTTGGTTTTGAACTGGATACAATACCACTGTGCTATGAGATACCTTCATGTACTCCTATGTACTATATTATTATGTATTATTATTCATTTATTTATTTTTATTAACACCTTGGCCATTTCCCACCAAAGCAGGGTGGCCTGAAAAAAAAAAACTTTCATCATTCACTCCAACACTGTCTGCCAGACGCACACATAAACTACAGCTATAAAACTGTAACATTAACATCCCTCCTTCAGAGTGCTGGGCACCGTACTTCCCATCTCCAGGACTCAGTCCAGCCTGTCGTTTCCCTGAATCCCTTCATGAATGTTACCTTGCTCACACTCCAACAGCACATCAAGTCCTAAAAAGCATTTGTCTCCATTTGCTCTTATCTAACACAGTCATGCATGCTTGCTGGAAGTCCAAGCTCCTTGCACACAAAACCTCTTTTTCCCCCTCCCTCCAACCTTTCCTATTCCGATCCCTACCCCATCTTCCCTCCACTACAAATTTATACACTCTCAAAGTCATTCTATTTAGTTTCCATCCTCTCTACATGTCCGAACCATCTCAGTAACCCCTCCTCAGCTCTCTGAATAATAGTGTTGGTAATCCCGTGCCTCCTCCTAATATCCAAACTATGGATTCTCTGCATTATATTCACACCACACATTGCCTCAGACATGACATCTCCACTGCTTCCAGCCTTCTCCCTTCTTCCAACATTTACCACCCATGCTCACACCCATATAAGAGCATTGGTATAACTATACTTTCATACATTCCCCTCTTTACTTTCATGGATAATGTTATTTGTCTCCATAGACTCCTCAGTGCACCATTCACCTTTTTCCTCTCGTCAATTTTAGGTTTCACCTCATCTTTCATAGACCCATTTGCTGACACGTCGACTCCCAGATATCTGTATACATTCACCTCCCCATACTCTCTCCCTCCAAATCTGATATCTAATCTTCCATTACCTAATTTTTTTGTTATCCTCATTACCTTGCTCTTTCCTATATTCACCTTTAATTTCCTTCTTTTACATACCCTACCAAACTTATCAAACAACCTCTACAACTTCTCTTCAGAATCTCTCAAAGCACAGTGTCATCAGCAAAGCGCAACTGCGACAACTCACATTTGTGTTAGATTGACTCCTGAAATCATAATGACACGATTGCAAACAAACCATACCATGGGTGGGGTTTGAACCCGTGGTCAGACAGTCTGGAGTTTTGAGACTCTGACCATGGATTCAAACCCCACCCGTGGTATGGTTCGTGTTAGATTCTTTATCGTTGAACCCCACACCTCTTGCCAACACCCAAGCATTCACTTCTCTTACAAACTCCATCTATAAATATATTGAACAACTATGGTGACATCACACATCCCTGTCTAAGGCCTACTTTTACTGGGAAATAATCTCCCTCTCGCCTACATACTCTAACCTGAGCCTCACTATCCTCGTAAAACTCTTCACTGCTCTTAGTAACCCACCTCCTAGTCCATACATTTGCAACATCTGCCATATTGCCCCTATCCACCCTATCATACACCTTTTCCAAATCTATAAATGCCACAAAAACCTCTCTACCCTTATCTAAATAGTGTTCACCTATATGTTTCACATGTAAACACTTGGTCTTATTATTATTATTATTATTAACAATTGATCAAGAATAATTTAGATAAACTGATGAGATGGGTTTAAATGTACCCAAATATGATAGAGCTCATTAATGACAGCCAATTAAAAGTTAAAAGATAGCCCACTCACAAATTGAAATATAGGTATTTGCAGTTTAGAATGCCTCAGGTCTATAAAATTCTGAAGACTATAGAAAAATCTCATGATTTTTATGTTAAATGCATATTTTATTTCATTATTCAAAACATGTAACATCTAGTTAGCCCATGTGTGACATAATTATTTATTATTAGTATGCAAACATTATTAATCTAGTAGTTTACATTTAATGTGTTATGTAATGTGTTAAACTTAGTGATGTCATATTTTGTTTGTTCAAGTTTTGGGCACCAAAAATTAATTTGCAGTTTTTTTTAAACGCTTCTATATATTATTTTATATCAGGTGTTCAGTTTTATTAAATAAATGCCTTTCTCAGGATGGAGCCTCTACTCCACTGTGTGAAAGATAAAAGGTAGTAACCCCTGAAATAGATTCTATTAATGCCAAGAATCTTGTGTATATGAGAACACCACCTTTGGTATGTGTCTTGGCTAGAATAAAGTGTATTATTATTATTATTATTATTATAATTATTATTATTGTTGAGGTGGTTCGGACATGTAGAGAGTGTATCATTCTGTAGTGGAAGGAAGGCGGGGTAGGGTCGGCCTAGAAAGGTTGGAGGGAGGGGTAAAGGAGGTTTTGTGTGTGAGGGGCTTGGACTTCCAGCAGGCATGCGTGAGCATGTTTGATAGGAGTGAATGGAGACAAATGGTTTTTATACTTGACGTGCTGTTGGAGTGTGAGCAAAGTAACATTTATGAAGGGGTTCAGGGAAACCGGCAGGCCGGACTTGAGTCCTGGAGATGGGAAGTACAGTGCCTGCACTCTGAAGGAGGGGTGTTAATGTTGCAGTTTAAAAACTGTAGTGTGTAAAGCACCCTTCTGGCAAGACAGTGATGGAGTGAATGATGGGTGAAAGTTTTTCTTTTTTGGGCCACCCTGCCTTGGTGGGAATCGGCTAGTGTGATAATAAAAAAATAAATAAATATTATTATTATTATTATTATTATATTTGAAAACACATGCAGTAATTTGTCTAAATTCATAGAATAAGTTCAAGTCAAAAGTAGGATTTTCACTGAGGAGTGCGTTTGAGTGATGTATTATGGTGTTGATGATGTCGAAAGTGAATTCTATATGCTTTCTGATAGGAATCAGTTAATATGTAGTGATTTTTAGTGCAGCCTGGTAGTCCTCATAGAGGCACTGGGCTTCTTTTCCATGTGGTATTTCTGTGGAAGTCACCGGCATACCTTAAGCTGGTGGAAGAATTGGACCTGCTTCGCATAGGCCAGTGGCCTGTTAAGAGATAAGATTTCGTTTCGAATTTTTAACCCCGGAGGGTTAGC
>NW_026474714.1:0-10888 GCF_026875155.1 Cherax quadricarinatus
GTAAGTCTAGCCCCCACTATCCCTTCCCTCCCTCCCCCCCCCCCAAAAGGTGAGTGTGGGGCTTGGGTAAACGTAATCACTAGACTCACAGCCCAACACTACTGTAAGTACATGCCTGCCTTGTATTCTAGTGGATTTATTGGTTGAACGCTTCACTTTGGACCAATAATAAACTTAGTCTTTTCAGCCTTGCTCTAAGTTGACTGTTGTAATAATCACCACGTCTTTTAGGTATTGTACTTGTCATGGAGAGTGATTATTTAAGCAGTGGGTAACCTGTCTATCTTTTCAGCTTGGATGACAGAGAGGATCACCTGTCAATCAACGAGGAAGAACTGACGGAGATGGACTAACGTCCTGGAGACGTCCCATATTGGATTTAATTACCTGTGCACCTGTATGAAATTGCAGGACGTAACCCCACATCATTGCAGCGGTAAAGAACCTGCTTTCCTGTCATTGGAATAGAATACTCACGGCGATACTCTGTGAAGAACTAGCCGGTGGTGGTCACCAACACCTGCGACCCCCCCCCCCACATCAGCAACGGCTAAGATTTCAACAACACGAAGTGTCACCAACACCAGACACCCCAATATATATATTAGCGTTGAGTTCAAATGTTATTTTATTCATTTCATTTTTCATTTTTCTTTCAAATAGGATATACTGTCATGTTTCATTGTTTTATGTTTGCTTTAATAAGTAATAAAGTGTTTATCTTTGTTAATTTTTATTTCGTTTTCTATTCATTAATTTTCCTGAGGAGGAGCCAGCTTTGGTAATACTGTCTGAAGTTATTACAGAGCTGAGTAAGCCTTCACAACCTCAAAGTCGTCCTCTCCTTACAACTTTCTGCTTTGTATTGGACTGATGAAGCCGCTGTGTGGCGAAAGTTCCTTCAATAAAGATTCCCATATGTTGCATAAGTGTCTAATTCTTCAACTTGTCGGTTTTTAAGCCATTTATCACACACTATAAACTGTGTAAAATAAAGAAGAGATTTATAACAAAGAGGAAGAAACACACACAATGTATAGAGGATGAACTTTATACAAACCTTTAGGAAGCCCAAAGCAGGAGCCAAGAAAATGTGGAGGATATATTGATCACAGAGAGCAGAGGCACACACGGACGCAAACACAGAAGATGGACAACGTAGCCGAGAGACAATTTGAAATTTATGTAGTTGATAGGACTAAAACATACCATAAATGATAACAGTAAAAGTGAAAGAGAAAAATAATTACTGACAGCAGAAATCATAGAGGCATTCCAAAAAAAAAAAAAATAGTTGCGGCAGCAAGACTGGATCCAGTATTTACAACACGTACATTTGATATAGAAAATAAGATCCCCCAGGATTTCAGCTGCTATACAGAAATGATTTCCGAATACTTTACAGAAAAAATAAGGAAGACAGAACAGGAGGCGATGGGGGTGAGAAACAACGCTTCAGAAGTGCTAACTTGAATCTTTGAAAAACAATGAAAGAGGAACTTGAAGGAAAATTAATGTATGAGATTGAGCACCCAGCTGGGTTGTGCCAAGAACCAGAGAACTTTATAGCCAAGAGTAGGGAAAATGAAAAAAATTAACTGGAGAGCCAATGGTTCAGCCAACTATGCAGGTAGAAAACAAACTGCATTGGAACATTACACAATTCACAAATAACCCTCACATAGAAGGGAGAAGCTTACGACGACGTTTCAGTCCGACTTGGACCATTTACAAAGTCACACTAACCAGAAGTGGAGCATGGAAAAAGTACAGATAACGAAGGCCAGACAAGAACAGAAAAGTGAGCAGAAATAAGTAACTATGTGTGACACTGAAACTCAGTTTGATAATGACAGCTCAGTAGAAGTTAAGTTTGAAATAACCCTTTTCCACAGTTACGTCAGAAGAAAGACGAAAGTAAAAAGACAATATAATACAACTGAAGAAGGAGAGGAATTTAGTAAGAAAGGAAGTTAGAATGAAAGGAAAGGCTTTGTGGTGTGGAACAGTTTTAAAGAAACATTCCCAGTAGAGACACAGGCAACACCAGCATATCACACTCACATCAGAGATGTAACTATTTTCTGAGCGATCTGGATGCATCAAATGCCAAGGGATTCTTTGTGTAAGAGCTTTGTTGTAAAACTGTCACAAATAGTTAAATCTAGTCGATGATTTGGAACACTTGCGGTGGTGTCATAGGAGTTGCAGACGTTGAACACAATATGTAATATAGAGAAAGGAAAACAAACGTATAAAAGATTATGTTTGTTAAGGATTTGTCAGGAAACAGGACAAATGTTTCCCTAATGCGGAACTTTATCACATGATGACACGCTTCTGCAAGCTTTTGGTCATTGACCAGAGGCCTTCCACTGGCTTACTGGTCCACGCTTTTAAAAATTAAAATTAATAAAAAGATAATCGATTGGTAACACTGTAGAGCACATGGAAAGAAGTCGGCACCATAAAGAATTACTAACACTGGTTTAGTGAAGGTATATATGAGACAGCTTTAAAGACACTAGTGAAGCTGTAGAGAGAGGGAGAGAGAGGGGGGGGTTAGTGGAATGATTATGTTTGTATTGGCAAAAATACATTTCAAACGTATTTCACAGAGACGGGACAAAACCTTGAGAGGGAGTGTAACAGGGAATGTAATATTGTGATCAAAGTGTAACTTAAGGGATGACGACAATAGAGTCAATACCTGAAACACCTTACAGCAGAATGAAAAGCAAACGGGGTTCCACAAGGATTGGGACCTGTTCGATTTCTGTTATATTAGTGAACGACAAACAAAACCTAAAAGATATGTATGATGCATTCCGGTTGTGCAGAAATTATTAAGTGGTCTATAAATGCCTTTGAGGCTAAGAATAGCTTTAAATGGACATTGTAAAACTTCAGAATTACTTTGGTAAAGCGGTTTCTTCAATTTCAGCCCAATACAAATGCATGGTGATAACATGAGAATGAGCAACAAGCCGGTATAAACGGAGTATAGCTAGGGGTAAGAGGCAACAGACCTCACATACCGAGGAGAGAAGACAGAGGGTGAGCATTAGTGCCACATGCATATCATTATGCGGCCACATATCAACCTAACATCCGCTACAGTAAGACTTTTTGGCCAAGTCAGGGAATTTCAACACGAATAACCACGACCTTTCGAACAAACAATGCCAGACCTGTGTTAAGTTATGCAACATATCCTGTGTCCATTTATATGACGGAAAGTGTTGAGAAACTGGGAAAAAAGTAAACATGTATGTAAATAAAGTTAATTACAGAGTAAATTTATAGATATATGCTAGGAAGGGAAGCTGAAGAATCTGAACCTGTCGAGAATCATGATAAGAGCAAATATATTATTCAGAGATATTGATAGGGTAGACAAAAGACTTTTATGATAGAGGAAAGAAGTTCTCGATGGATCTCTTGGAGAAATAGGGATGGGAGGAAATATTTCCTCGGCCTTAGAATGGTCATGAAGAAAAAAAATGGACTTAGAAATAGTGGCTCCATAAATAACTTTAAATAAAAGTATAAAAGGGCCATGAAGCTTGGAAGAAGTAAATGCAGCACATGACAAATGGAGAAGTAAGGCCTGGAGCTGAAATTCAGTTCCTGAAATAACATATAATTCAGTACACATACATAAGCACACAAGTAATGAAGGCTATATTCTCAGCTGTCAGAGAGCATGACCGTCATCGTCTTCTGAATCACCACACTAACCGTATTAACGACGGTATTTATGGAAGGTCTTGAAGCAGTTATATTGTGGAGTGTTGTGCAACAATGTGCTGTTGTGTAGGTGTGACGTCGCCCCCCCCCCCCCCCCCCCCTGACGCTGGTGTGTTTGTGTAGGTGTGTCGATCGTGACACTTGTGTGTTGTGTAGGTGTGACGTCGTGACACTTGTGTGTTGTGTAGGTGTGACGGGCGGGACACTTGTGATGTTGTGTAGGTGTGACGGGTCGTGGACTATTGTGTGTTGTGTAGGGTGTGACGGTCGTGACACTTGTGTGTGTGTTTAGGGGGGTTTTGTGTGTACGTGTCGGGACACTGTGTGTTGTGTAGTGTGACGGTCGTGACACTTGTGTGTTGTGTTGTAGGTGTGACGGTCGTGACTGTTGTGGGTTGTGTAGGTGGTGTCGGTTCGTGACTGCTTGTGTGTGTGTGTGTGACGGTCGTGACGTTGTGTGTTGGGTTTTGTGTTGTGTAGTTGTGACGGTCGTGACGCTTGGGTGTTGTTGTGGTGTGACGGTCGTGACTCTTGTGTGTTGTGTTGGTGTGACGGTCGTGTCAGTTGTGTTGTTGTGTAGGTTGTGACGGTCGTGACACTTGTGTGTTGTGTAGGTGTGACGGTCGAGTGGACACTTGTGTGTTGTGTAGGTGTGACGTCGTGGACACTTGTGTGTTGTGTATGTGTACGGTCGTGACACTTGTGTGTTGTGTAGGTGTGATGGTCGTGACACTTGTGTGTTGTTGTTAGGTGTGACTGGTCGTGACACTTGTGTGTATGTGTAGGTACTGTGTCGGTCGTGACAGTTGTGTGTTGTGAATGTGTGACGGTTGTGTCACTTGTTTGTTGTGTAGGTGTGTCGGTCGTTGCCATAAGTGTGTTGTGTAGCTGTGACGGTCGTGATACTTGTGTGTTGTGTAGGTGTGACGGTCGTGTTACTTGTGTATGTGTTAGCTGTGACGGTCGTGCCCACTTGTGTGTGTGTAGGTTGTGACGGTTGTGATACTTAGTGTATTGTGTAGCAAGTGACGGTCGTGCACATTGTGTGTTGTGTAGGTGTGACGTGTGACAACTTGATGTGTTGTGATTTAGCTGTGACGGTCGTGACACTTGATGTGGTGTGTAGTTGTGACGGTTGTGACACTTGTGTGTTGTGTTAGGTGTGGACGGTCGTGCCACTTGTGGTGTGTAGCTGTGGACGGTCGTGATACTTGGCTGTGATTGTGGAGGTGTGACGGTAGTGTTAATGTGTATTGTGTAGCTCTGTGAAGGTCGTGCACTTGTGTGTTGTGTAGGTGTGTCGGTTGTGATGTACTTGTGTATTGTGTAGCTGTGACGGTCGTGACACTTGATGTGTTGTGTAGGTGTTGCGAGTCGTGACACTTGTGTGTTGTGTACGTGTGACGGTCGTAAGTGTCCTTCAATCAGAAATAGCAACCACTCCAAAAGCACCAACCACTCAAGGTCACCATCTATTTTAGCTGTGCCACATCAAGGCTCGAACTCGAAGCACCTGTGTACTCACGACACTTCTTCTTAATAAATAACAAAATACTATTACCTAAGCCTCAGTTAATTGCATTACATGTTAGGTTCCAACTTTATTTAGTGACTCTTCTTTACCAAGAAGTGGAAGTTTTAATTTTTAATTGTGTGTGTTGTGTGTGTGTGTGCGCGTGTACTCACCTATTTGTACTCACCTATTTTGTGGTTGCTGGGGTCGATTCATAGTCTCTGGCCCCGCTCTTCATGGTTGCTACTAGGTCCTCTCTCTCCCTGCTCCATGAGCTTTATCATACTCGCCCTCTTAAAACTATGTATGGTCCCGGCCTCCCTACTTCCTTTCTAGGTATTCCACTGCTTGACTATCTTGACTGAAGAATTACTTCCTAACATCCCTTTGATTCATCTGTGTCTTCAACTTCAATTGTGACCTCTCGGTGTCTGTGTTACCATCTCTGGTACATCCCGTCTTTGTCCACCTCGTCTATTCCGAACGCAGTAGTTTATATGTCGTTATCATTTCTCCCCCTGACCTCCTGGCTTCCAGTGTCGTCAGGCGATTTACCTCAACATTTCTTCGTAGGACAATCCCGTAGCTCTGGCACTAGTCTTGTTGCAAACCTTTGCCAACTTTCTTAATTTCTTGACGTGCTTGACTAGGTGTGGATTCCAACTGGTGCTGCATTCTACAGTATGGGCCTGACGTAAATGGTATACAGAGTCTTGAACGACTCCTTACTGACGTATCGGATCGCTATCCGTAGTTTTGCCAGGCGCCCGTATGCTGCCAGCAGTTATCTGGATTGATGTTGCGCCTCAAGAGATATGCTCGGTGTTATACTTACCCCCAGATTCTTTTCTTGTGGAGGTTTGCAGACTTTGGCCCACATCTAAATTATTGTGTCTGCGGTCTTCTTTGCCCTCCCCAATCTTCATGACTTTGCATTTGACCGGGGGTTAAATCAAGGAGCCAGTTGCATGGACCAGGCTTGTAGCCTGTCAAGGTCTATTTGTTGTCCCTCCTGATCCTCATCCGATTGTATTCTCTCATTAACTTCACATCGTCCGCAAACAAGGACACTTCTGAAGTCTTTCCCTTCCGTTATGTCATGCACATATACCAAGAAACAGCACAGGTCCTAGGGACTGACCCTGTGGAACCCCGCTTGTCACAGGCGCCCACTTTGACAACCTCAGTCAAGTACCCATGGCCTCGTTGTTGCCGCCCTATAAGGTATTTGTTTATCATTGCTGTTGCTTTCCTGTTATGTGTGCATGATCCTCTAGCTTTTGCAGTAACCTCTTGGAGGAACTAATGTGTCGAAGGCTTCTGACACTCCTTTAAAATGCAGTCGATCCACCTCTCTCTCTTTGTCTGTCCTTCTGTCACCTTGTCATAAACTCTAATAGGTTAGTGACACAGGTTTTTCCCTCCAATGAAAGAACATGTGGGTTGTCAAATTATTACACTTGTTTATTTCCAGGTTCCCCAACCAACTCTACCTCCTGTTGATCTTCTCCATGACCTTGCACAAAAAACTTTACACGTTAGTGATACAGGTCTTGTAGTTTATGTGCCTCATGTCTGTCTCCCTTTTTAAAAGTGGGAATAAATTTGCCAACTTCCATACTTCGGGTAAGTTCCCAGTTTCAAATGATGTGTTGAAGATCTTTGTTAATGGTACTCACAATGTTCTCTGCTCTCTTTTAAGGGACCACGGAGAGATGTTGTCTTGGTCCCACCGCCTTTGAGGTGTCAAGTTCGCTAGCAGCTTCTTCACTCCTCATTGGTTTATATGTACCCATCCAGCACTTGATGGTGCACCCCCCTGCTATGATTTCCTGGAGTCCTACTGGTTTCCACTGGTAAATAATCTTTAAATCTTGTGTTGAGCTCTGACTACCTTCCGGTCGTTTCTTGTTGAGTTCCATCACCCTTCCTTGTATGAGTACCTGGTCTTGACTGTTGTTTCTTCCTGATGTGGCTGTACAACAGCTTCCGGGTCAGTCTTGACTTTTCGTTGCTATGTCATTTTCGTATTGCCGCTGAGTCTCCCTTTTCTGTGCATATTGTTTCTGGCCTACTTCGGTTAATCTCTTTATTTCCTGGGTTCTCTGTATTCTGTACCTTTTCCAATTTCTTAGTACACCGTGTTTTTGCCTCCAATACTCCTTTGGGTGAACCAAGGACTCGTTCTGCTTCTTCCTTTATTTCTGTTTCCCTTGTGAACAACACTCTCTCTGCCTCTTTGCATTTTGTTTCGCCAACATAGTCCTTCATTTCTTGTACTGTTTTCCCTGTCAGTTCCTCTCTCCCACTGAATGTCTTGAAAGAAGTTCTCAAGCCTGGAGTAGTTATAGTTCCCCCTTTTGTAGATTTGGTTTTTCCCACATATTCCTGCTGCTCTCTACTCCTTGGAGCTAAACTTATGTAGTCGAAGCACAGAACCACATGATCCACTAGCTCCCAGGGGCCTTTCATACATGATATCCTCGATGTCAGAACTACTCAAGGTGAATACAAGGTCCAGTCATGTGGTTCTATCCTCTCATATCTCTCTGGTAGTGTCTCTA
Organism: Cherax quadricarinatus; assembly: GCF_026875155.1. NCBI lineage: Eukaryota > Metazoa > Arthropoda > Malacostraca > Decapoda > Parastacidae > Cherax > Cherax quadricarinatus. The sequence goes on from NW_026474714.1 coordinate 7,828, forward strand.
ACATGTTGTTGCATGCGTTTCTCCAGTAACCACTATCCATCATCTTGGCTCCCATGTTTCGGGACCTCCATGGGCTCTGGTTTTCCCAGTCAATCTACCTTGTGATGAATTCACCATATAACTAGTTAACTTTGCTCCCACCATGTGTGCTCTCCTGGCCACTCGGCTAGGTGTTTCGACCATTGCTTGTTGCTCTTCTTCGTATTCCTCCTGCTGTTCTGTGGTGGGTTGTACATTACTGCAATTATCCCTTATGTCCCTCAGACTGGATTGTTCCTAACTAAGTAGTCCCTTTCGCCCGTGCCATCCATTCCTTCCTTTTTCTCAAACCCCCACTGGTTTTTAATGAGCAGTGCAACTCCCCCTCCCCCTCTCCCCCTCTGTCTTTCCTGAGTTTTGATATCCGGATGGAAAGATTGAATCTGTTAACATTCGGTGAGTTTTGTTTCTGTGAGTGCTATTATGTCTGGGATGTCTCTTTGATTCTTTCGTGCCACTCCTCATACTTATGTATTATTCCATCTGCATTTGCATACCACCCTTCAACTTCTTTTCTAAGATTGTGGTCTGGGAGGTATATTGGGGTTGGGAAGTGGGGACCTGATAAGGAACTATGGGGGGTTTGCTGTGGGGTGGAGTTTGTAATGCAGTGGGTGGGGGCATTGGATGTGGCATGGATGTTTTGGTTTAGAGTGTTTGGTTGCACGGGGGGTTGAACCTGGTTGGGAGGCTTCTATAGGAAGTTGTGGGGAGGCTGTTTTTGATCTTCCTGTGTCTGGGATCCCCTGTCTGTTCTTCTCCATCCTCTCTCTTTCCCCCTTTTCGCCTTTGTACCATCTCTCTCTTTTCTCCCTTTCTGCTTGTGTTCTGTCGCGGTCGAGATACCCCTTTCCTGTATGCCGGCATGTCCCTTAATCGTGTTTTCCCTCCTGCAGGATCCTGTTCCGAGTCAATTCTGCCTTGAAGGTCACTTTCACTGGCCAGGTTCTTTTTTTTACAACCCCCCCTATTCTCCGAAAATTTTCCAGCTGGGTCATGTCGTCTTCTCCTATTGCTTTCATGATGCTTTCAATTGCTTTTTTTTCTCCTTGTTTTCTGGCTTCATATGTTTCCCCTTCAACTTCCTGGAGCCCATACACAAAGACTGACCTCACCCTTTCATTCTCCCACTGCATATCCCTGTGTATCCCCTCATTCAATTTGATTTCCTCCATTGCAACTTTCCTTTCTTCAGTTTCACTAGCTAATGTACTTGGGCTCAGTGGTCTGTCATTTTCCCTTCTCGGCTTTCTGGGCTCTGCTGTGGTCTGTTAGGGCCTCCACATATAGCTTAGCTCTTTCATTTACTACAGTCTCCACTGATTGAGCTTCTACATGCTTTTTTTGCTCCTTTCCCTCCCAGTCCCCTTATTTGTGACTGAGGTAGCAGTCCTCTGTTGTCAATCCCAAAATGTTCTTTAGTTCTTTAGGCTGTTTCAGATTTTTCAGTTCCTCTTCTAAACTCTGTATCCTGGCCTCTGCTGCTTTGACTTGCACCTCCCACTTCCTGCTTTCCATGTCTAACCTCTCTTCCATTCTCATGCTAAGTTCTTCTAGTTTCTTTTCCCATTCATGTTTCCCTATTTGTGAGCTCTGCTGCCAATCTTCCTTTGCAGTTTCCTCCTCCTGTACCTTGGTTTTTCTTGTTGCTCTCTGGCAACCCATTTTTGTTTTATCCTGATTGCCTCAGAGTGGAAAGCTATGTAATTCTGTATGTTAGGTTAGTATTGTGTTAGTCAGAGTGTGGGGGGGGAGGTAGAGGAGGAACTGTGGCTATGTGGGAGAGTAGTGGGAAGGGGAGTGGGAAGGAGAGTGAAACAAGTGGGTGAGTGGAGAGGGAGAGGGGGAAGGAGGAAGAGGTGGGGAGGGGGAGGGTGAAAGAGGGAGGGGAGGGATCAGGTGAAGGAGTGAGATGTCGGTGGGGGAGGGAGGGAGTGTATGTGTGAGTCTGGCAATGTGTGTGTGTGTGTGTGTGTGTGTGTGTGTGTTGTGTGTGTGTTGCGTGTGTGTGTGTATGTGTGTGTGTGTGTGTGTGTGTGTGTGTGTGTTTTGTGTGTGTGTGTCTGTGTGTGTGTGTGTGTGTGTGACAGTCATCTTTGGAATCAGATCAATTACTGAGGAATGCCATTTCCGATAGGCTTAATAAAACTTTTTACCATTGGTTGGCTTTATTTTCATCACTGCTTCCCATTTTCTTGATCTTCGTAAATTTCATTAAGCAAATTGTTTCCAACGTAATAACGAAACAATTTTATTTTTTCATCAGCTTCACATACTAAATACTGACGAATATTTATTGATAGTTTTTTTTTTTAATAATTATCGGCCGTGTGCTTGCCAAAATTTTTTGCCAATTGATCAGAATCAAAATATTAATCATTATATGACTAGAAATTTTTGAACTGATTGTAAAGGAGAAAAGTAAACAGGAACAAATTTAAATAAACCAGGTTTTATGGTAGGTTTAAGTTTTTATCGTGAGGAGCTTCCTCATTTTTTTTTGAGCTTTCTGACTAAACTTTTCGTTTTCTTACAAACTGATGTTTGTTTCTCTAGAATGCCTTAGTCGATCGACTTCAAATTTTCAAAACTTCCGTAATGTATATATATATTGGGGAAGATTTATTGGTTTATTTGTATACGTAGTGTCCCCAATGCACAGCGCTAAGCCGTTCCCAAGCTTCGTTTCCATGTGATAAGTGGAGACCGCCTATACTGATAGACTTCAAAATTTAAACTCTCGTGTATCCTCCCTTTGACGAACGTAATAAAGTTTTGGGAGAATTACCGACAATATGTAAAGTAAAAGGACACAAGTGCAACTAATGTGACATTTATTGTGGCAACGTTTCGCTCTCCAGGAGCTTTATCAAGCCATTAACAAACAATACATGGACACGAGGGTATATAAAGCTCAGAGTGAGGTGAATACTAATGAGGTACCATTTCGATGTTCACTAGTGGTAGTAGTAGTAGTAGTAGTAGTGGTGGTAGTGACAAAAATTGTTTACTTTGTCACTAC
>NW_026474715.1:0-10385 GCF_026875155.1 Cherax quadricarinatus
TTAAAAGCCCTACACAGTAGTTTTCGTCGAGTACAGAAAGGTTGATAGAAGCAGAAGATACTTGAAGACGATGTAATCAGTCCATCACCCTTAAAGTTTTGAGGTGGTCAGTCCCTCAGTCTGGAGAAGAGCATTGTTCCGTTGTCTGAAACAATATGAAGTTGAAGTGACAGAACGGGGCCTTTATATAGTGCCAGGAGGTGAGACGAAGGTTGCTTTGGGAGGGCAGGTCCTTCTCAAACCCAGCCGTTCTCACTAGTAGAGGTTGTCGAAGTGGTCTGTACCAAGATACCCTTGTGTTGCAGTGTCTGACAGAACGAACATTAAAATGGTATGAAATACCGACAGATTGTTATTAGGTAAGACACATATGCAACAGTTAGGTATCTTTATTTCGAAACGTTTCGCCTACACAGTAGGCTTCTTCAGTCGAGTACAGAAAGGTTGATAGAAGCAGAAGATACTTGAAGACGATGTAATCAGTCCATCACCCTTAAAGTTTTGAGGTGGTCAGTCCCTCAGTCTGGAGAAGAGCACTGTTCTGTTGTCTGAACAATATGAAGTTGAAGTGACAGAACGGGGCCTTTATATAGTGCCAGGAGGTGAGACGAAGGTTGCTTTGGGAGGGCAGGTCCTTCTCAAACCCAGCCGTTCTCACTAGTAGAGGTTGTCGAAGTGGTCTGTACCAAGATACCCTTGTGTTGCAGTGTCTGACAGAATGAACATTAAAATGGTATGAAATACCGACAGATTGTTAGGTTAAGACACATATGCAACAGTTAGGTATCTTTATTTCGAAAACGTTTCGCCTACACAGTAGGTTCTTCAGTCGAGTACAGAAAGGTTGATAGAAGCAGAAGATACTTGAAGACGATGTAATCAGTCCATCACCCTTAAAGTTTTGAGGTGGTCAGTCCCTCAGTCTGGAGAAGAGCATTGTTCCGTTGTCTGAAAACAATATGAAGTTGAAGTGACAGAACGGGGCCTTTATACTCGACTGAAGAAGCCTACTGTGTAGGCGAAACGTTTCGAAATAAAGATACCTAACTGTTGCATATGTGTCTTACCTAACAATCTGTCGGTATTTCATACTAGTGGCGGGGCACACAACACTTACAAGTGGCGGGGCACACAACACTTACAAGTGGCGGGGCACACAACACTTACAAGTGGCGGGGCACACAACACTTACAAGTGGCGGGGCACACACAACACTTACAAGTGGCGGGGCACACAACACTTACAAGTGGCGGGGCACACAACACTTACAAGTGGCGGGGCACACAACACTTAGAAGTGGCAGGCACACAACACTTACAAGTGGCGGGGCACACAACACTTACAAGTGGCGGGGCACAAAACACTTACAAGTGGCGGGGCACACAACACTTACAAGTGGCGGGGCACACAACACTTACAAGTGGCGGGGCACACAACACTTACATGTGGCAAGACACACAACACTTACAAGTGGCGGGGCACACAACACTTACAAGTGGCGGGGCACACAACACTTACAAGTGGCGGGGCACACAACACTTACAAGTGGCGGGGCACACAACACTTACAAGTGGCGGGGCACACAAACACTTACAAATGGCGGGGCACACAACACTTACAAGTGGCGGGGCACACAACACTTACAAGTGGCAGGGCATACAACACTTACAAGTGGCGGGGCACACAACACTTACAAGTGGCAGGGCATACAACACTTACAAGTGGCGGGGCACACAACACTTACAAGTGGCGGGGCACACAACACTTACAAGTGGCGGGGCACACAACACTTACAAGTGGCGGGGCACACAACACTTACAAGTGCGGGGCACACAACACTTACAAGTGGCGGGGCACACAACGCTTACCAGTGGCGGGGCACACAACACTTACAAGTGGCGGGGCACACAACACTTACAAGTTGCGGGGCACACAACACTTACAAGTGGCGGGGCACACAACGCTTACCAGTGGCGGGGCACACAACACTTACAAGTGGCGGGCACATATGCAACAGTTAGGTATCTTTATTTCGAAACGTTTCGCCTACACAGTAGGCTTCTTCAGTCGAGTACAGAAAGGTTGATAGAAGCAGAAGATACTTGAAGACGATGTAATCAGTCCATCACCCTTAAAGTTTTGAGGTGGTCAGTCCCTCAGTCTGGAGAAGAGCACTGTTCCGTTGTCTGAAACAATATGAAGTTGAAGTGACAGAACGGGGCCTTTATATAGTGCCAGGAGGTGAGACGAAGGTTGCTTTGGGAGGGCAGGTCCTTCTCAAACCCAGCCGTTCTCACTAGTAGAGGTTGTCGAAGTGGTCTGTACCAAGATACCCTTGTGTTGCAGTGTTGACAGAATGAACATTAAAATGGTATGAAATACCGACAGATTGTTAGGTAAGACACATATGCAACAGTTAGGTATCTTTATTTCGAAACGTTTCGCCTACACAGTAGGCTTCTTCAGTCGAGTACAGAAAGGTTGATAGAAGCAGAAGATACTTGAAGACGATGTAATCAGTCCATCACCCTTAAAGTTTTGAGGTGGTCAGTCCTCAGTCTGGAGAAGAGCATTGTTCCGTTGTCTGAAACAATATGAAGTTGAAGTGACAGAACGGGGCCTTTATACTCGACTGAAGAAGCCTACTGTGTAGGCGAACCGTTTCGAAATAAAGATACCTAACTGTTGCATATGTGTCTACCTAACAATCTGTCGGTATTTCATACTAGTGGCGGGGCACACAACACTTACAAGTGGCGGGGCACACAACACTTACAAGTGGCTGGGCACACAACACTTACCAGTGGCGGGGCACACAACACTTACAAGTTTCGGGGCACACAACACTTACAAGTGGCGGGGCACACAACACTTACAAGTGGCAGGGCACACAACACTTACAAGTGGCGGGGCACACAACACTTACGAGTGGCGGGGCACACAACACTTACCAGTGGCGGGGCACACAACACTTACAAGTGGCGGGGCACACAACACTTACAAGTGGCGGGGCACACAACACTTACAAGTGGCGGGGCACACAACACTTACAAGTGGCGGGGCACACAACACTTACAAGTGGCGGGGCACACAACACTTACAAGTGGCGGGGCACACAACACTTACAAGTGGCGGGGCACACAACACTTACAAGTGGCGGGGCACACAACACTTACAAGTGGCGGGGCACACAACACTTACAAGTGGCTGGGCACACAACACTTACAAGTGGCGGGGCACACAAACACTTACAAGTGGCGGGGCACACAACACTTACAAGTGGCGGGGCACACAACACTTACAAGTGGCGTGCATACAACACTTACAAGTGGCGGGGCACACAACACTTACAAGTGGCGGGGCACACAACACTTACAAGTTACGGGGCACACAACACTTACAAGTGGCGGGGCACACAACACTTACAAGTGGCGGGGCATACAACGCTTACAAGTGGCGGGGCACACAACACTTACAAGTGGAGGGGCACACAACACTTACAAGTGGCGGGGCACACAACACTTACAAGTTACGGGGCACACAACACTTACAAGTGGCGGGGCACACAACACTTACAAGTGGCGGGGTACACAACACTTACAAGTGGCGGGGCACACAACACTTACCAGTGGCGGGGCACACAACACTTGCAAGTGGCGGGGCACACAACACTTACAAGTGGCGGGGCACACAACACTTACAAGTCGCGCGGCATACAACACTTACAAGTGGCGGGGCACACAACACTTACAAGTGGCGGGGCACACAACACTTACAAGTGGCGGGGCACACAACACTTACAAGTGGCGGGGCACACAACACTTACAAGTGGCGGGGCACACAACACTTACAAGTGGCGGGGCACACAACACTTACAAGTGGCGGGGCACACAACACTTACAAGTGGCGGGCACAAAACACTTACAAGTGGCGGGGCACACAACACTTACAAGTGGCGGGGCACACAACACTTACAAGTGGCGGGGCACACAACACTTACAAGTGGCGGGGCACACAACACTTACAAGTGGCGGGGCACACAACACTTACAAGTGGCGGGGCACACAACACTTACAAGTGGTGGGGCATACAACACTTACAAGTGGCGGGGCACACAACACTTACAAGTGGCGGGGCACACAACACTTACAAGTGGCGGGGCACACAACACTTACAAGTGGCGGGGCACACACAACACTTACAAGTGGCGGGGCATACATACTTACAAGTGGCGGGGCACACAACACTTACAAGTGGCGGGGCACACAACACTTACAAGTGGCGGGGCACACAACACTTACAAGTGGCGGGGCACACAACACTTACAAGTGGCCCGGCACACAACACTTACAAGTGGCTGGGCACACAACACTTACCAGTGGCGGGGCACACAACACTTACAAGTTTCGGGGCACACAACACTTACAAGTGGCGGGGCACACAACACTTACAAGTGGCAGGGCACACAACACTTACAAGTGGCGGGGCACACAACACTTACGAGTGGCGGGGCACACAACACTTACCTGTGGCGGGGCACACAACACTTACAAGTGGCGGGGCACACAACACTTACAAGTGGCGGGGCACACAACACTTACAAGTGGCGGGGCACACAACACTTACAAGTGGCGGGGCACACACAACACTTACAAGTGGCGGGGCACACAACACTTACAAGTGGCGGGGCACACAACACTTACAAGTGGCGGGGCACACAACACTTACAAGTGGCGGGGCACACAACACTTACCAAGTGGCGGGGCACACAACACTTACAAGTGGCTGGGCACACAACACTTACCAGTGGCGGGGCACACAACACTTACAAGTGGCGGGGCACACAACACTTACAAGTGGCGGGGCACACAACACTTACAAGTGGCGGGGCATACAACACTTACAAGTGGCGGGGCACACAACACTTACAAGTGGCGGGGCACACAACACTTACAAGTTACGGGGCACACAACACTTACAAGTGGCGGGGCACACAACACTTACAAGTGGCGGGGCATACAACACTTACAAGTGGCGGGGCACACAACACTTACAAGTGGAGGGGCACACAACACTTACAAGTGGCGGGGCACACAACACTTACAAGTTACGGGGCACACAACACTTACAAGTGGCGGGGCACACAACACTTACAAGTGGCGGGGTACACAACACTTACAAGTGGCGGGGCACACAACACTTACCAGTGGCGGGGCACACAACACTTACAAGTGGCGGGGCACACAACACTTACAAGTGGCGGGGCACACAACACTTACAAGTGGCGCGGCATACAACACTTACAAGTGGCGGGGCACACAACAATTACAAGTGGCGGGGCACACAACACTTACAAGTGGCGGGGCACACAACACTTACAAGTGGTGGGGCACACAACACTTACATGTGGCGGGGCATACAACACTTACAAGTGGGGGAGCACACAACACTTACAAGTGGCGGGGCACACAACACTTACAAGTGGCGGGGCATACAACACTTACAAGTGGCGGGGCACACAAACACTTACAAGTGGCGGGGCACACAACACTTACAAGTGGCGGGGCACACAACACTTACAAGTGGCGGGGCACACAACACTTACAAGTGGCGGGGCACACAACACTTACAAGTGGCGGGGCACACAACACTTACAAGTGGCGGGGCACACAACATTTACAAGTGGCGGGGCTACAAACACTTACAAATGGCGTGGCACACAACACTTACAATGGCGGGGCACACAACACTTACAAGTGGCGGGGCACACCAACACTTACAAGTGGCGGGGCCACACAACACTTACAAGTGGCGGCTCACACAACACTTAACAAGTGGCGGGCACACAACACTTACAAGTGGCGGGGCACACAACATTTACAAGTGGCGGGGCTCACAACACTTACAAATGGCGGGGCACACAACATATTCACTTATTCATTTTTTTTAGTATATTCTTACAACAAAATCTTGCTGTGACTGATACGACAAAAATTGCTGGCAAAAAAATTGTAGACAAGTCTGCGAAAAGATCAGGGAATAAGACACTGCTGGCATACGAAAAAAAGGTACACATAGAAATAAATGGATAATTTGGTATACGACAAATACTGGAGAATACAATGCTGAAAGAACGCAAGATATATAAAAAAAATTAATTACTTCACACGGAGTGACTGACTGGTACTCTACACAATAATACTTACTACAGACAGAGAGTATCATAAAAAAAACAGATAAAAAGTATGAGATGAGCGATAACACTGAAAAGTATTGCAAAAATAACGTCAAAGAAACACTGAGTCTACACTGAAAACACAAGGCTTAGAATACACAAGAAATTCACTATAAATGTCTCACACACGCAAATGTCTTTAAATGCAAGAAAAATGTCTCTAAAACAGAAAATTATCACTGAAAGTCTGGAGTAGTAGACGAGTGACTAGTGATGAGGGGAAGGTTGTCCTGTGCGGGTGATTACGCCTCCTACACTCACACTGTTCTCGGAAGAAAATGCGCTTTCTCGGTGAACTCACATAACTGGCTTTATCGTTGGCGCTCAGCTACAATCTCTTGACCAGTTATGTGAGCCAAAATAGTACTAGGGCCTGGTACAAGGGTGAGAAAAGCCACAGGTGGATGAGTGAAGAGTGGTGGGTGAAGGAGCGTGACTCTCGTGGCGCTCATTGGCGCGCACTCACTCACTACCCACAGGTGGCTTAATTAACTAAGCCACTCTATGCCACAGGAATGGTGAAAATCACTCTTAACAGCATCCAACTGGCATCAACTGGGAGCACAAAGCGATATATGAAACAATACTTCAGAGGAACTTGCGTGGCTTACTTCTCTCTCTCAGCTGGGTTAGGAAGCTGGGTTGGCTGACTGGCTTAACCCACGAGAATAGCTGACTGGAAGACGTGTAACGATGCACACAGCATGAAGGAGCAGGTGGATGACAGGGGACAGGCTGGATGGTAGGCTGAGGCAGGCTGACTAGCGTTCACTTCCACAGTCTGGCTTACTGACTGGTTTAATTGCAAAATCCGGGTCAACCCCTCGGAGATTGAAGCAATTAGCACACGAAACTAAGCCAGGAAGCTTGAAAAAAACGGCTGCAACAGCTTGCAGGCTGGAGCGACACGGGTGGAGGAGAGTGAGGGTAAGCGGCTAGCTGGAGGTGGCACGGTTCACCTCTGACCTGCCGGCAACCACAAACAGTCTTCTAACGTCTGAAATACCCTTAAATCCACGCCCACACCGCTGTCACCAATTGTCATGTGGGTTTTCGATAACGTGGATTGTAAAAAACTCACGTAGGGAAGCCCAAACACCCGACCTCCCTCTCTCTCCCTCCCTCCCTTCGACTGACCCGCATCCCTAGGGGTGGGGGGTTTTTTAAAAATCTGCAGGGTCGAGAAAATTAAAATAACCCAGTCAGTGTTCAGCAGACGGTTGGTAGTGAGTCACCCTGGTACACGGTACTGGAATGGTTACTGGGAAAAGGGTACTACTACTGAGACCACATGGGCAGGAAAAACACACATTGTACAGGTAACAAAACATGTACAGGTAACACACACTGGACAGGTAAACCACACACAGGGGACAGGTAACCCCAGGGAAAGGGTAAAAACATGGAAGGTGGAAAAACATAGGGACACGAAAAACCGACCATGGAGAGGAAAAACCCCCTTTGGGCAATTAAGGTACGTGAACAGACTTTCGTATGAACGATCCCACGATAAAAGATACATATTAAACAGAAAATATGAGAGAACATACTATAAACAGATAAACGTGTAACAGATTTTCATTAGAACAGATACTGCAATAAAGGGAATCTTTAAAAAGAGATACATAGAACAGAAAATATGAATGAACCCCAATTGAACAGAACATATGGACAATAAAAAATAAGAAGTTAGTCATAAAACAGTAAACACAATGTAAAAGAAAATTAAAGTCCCTTGTTATCCCGGAAAAAAATTTTCTCCTTGGTAGCTATGATATTGTTGACAATTGTTTTTTTTGGGGTCATGATACAATTTTCCACTCTTATGTTGCTGATAAGTACCGTTGTTGGGACGAGATACAACTGTCCACTCTTATGTTGCTGCTAGTATCGTTTTTGGGGCGAGATAAAAGCTTCCACTCTTTGTTCTGATAATGTACTTGGTTGGGCGATGATAAAGCTGCCCCCTTTATGTTGCTGCATAATGTACTTGTTTTGGGACGATGAACAAGTGCCCACTCTTAGTTGCTGCAAAAAGTACTCGTTTTTGGGGACGAGAAAAAGTGTCCATTTATGTTGCTGCATAATGTACTTGTTTTTGGGAGATGATACAAGCTGCCCATCTTTTGTTGGCATAAGTACTTTTTGGGCGATGATACAAGCTGTACTCTTATGTTGTGCAAAATGTACTTTTTGTTGGGTCGATGTACAAGCGTCCGCTCTTATGTTGCTGCATAATGTACTTGTTGTTGGGAGATGAACAAGTGCCCATCTTATGTTGCTGATATGCTTGTTGGGTCGATGATAAATTTTCCACTCTTATTTTGTGCATAATGTACTTGTTGGGGGACATGATACAAGCGTCCCCCCTTTATTTTTGCTGCATAATTACTTTTTGGGGCGATATACAAGCGCCCATTTATTTTGCTGCAAAATGTACTTTTGGGGCGTGTACAAGCTGCCCCTCTATTTTGGCATAATGACTTGTTGGGTCGATGATAAAGTGTCCCCCTTATGTTGCTGTTAATGATTGTTGGGCATGATACAACTGTACTCTTATTTTGCGCTAATGCTTTTTGGGACGATGATAAAACTGCCCCTTTTTTTTGGCAAAATGTACTTGTTGGGTCGATGAAAAACTGTCCCTCTTATGTTGTGCAAAATGTATTTTTGGGGCGATGTCAAGCTGCCCCACTTTATGTTGTGAATTTGTACTTTTTGGGGACGATGTCAAGCTGTCCATCTTATTTTGTGCTAATGTCTTGGGGGCGATGAACAACTGCCCGTTTATTTTGCTGCATCAAGTTTTATAGGAAACATAATTAAAAAAAGTAAATAATCATAGTAATAATAATAAAAGTACACAAAATTTACAATACAAAAAAAGTGAGGTGTCCCCCCGGGTATATTTAAAACCCCGACTGACGTGTGACGGAAATGACGCCACCCTATGACTGTGCTGATCGAGGGACAAACCCTGACCCCCCAACTAGCGTGCTGACGATGACACAACCTGCCCGACACTGATGATGGCGATTCGTGACAAAACCCTGACCCCCACACCTTCATTTTCTCATCTTTTTTTTTTTTTTTGTTGCTGTGTTCTTTTTGTCAGTTATAATATATCCTTTAAATTAAAATGCCTTAAGGATTTTTATAGCAGCAGAAACACAATTTCACTTTCGTGAATTTACCCCATCTGAAATATTTTATTGTTCATATTTTTACAGATTTTCAATTGTAACATAATAAAAGTCATGATTTTTTGCTGACGACGTGACGAAAAAAATGTTGTATACAATCTTATACTTTAAACTTTGATTTTTAAAAAAATTCAATAAACAACTTGTTACTAAACTTTCCCCCTTAAATAAAAATTTCGGAAAAAATTAACTCAATAAATAAGAAAATTAAACGAAAATTTGGGGAAATATGGGAACTTCTGGAAAGCTGGAACTGCAGGAATTGTCACGTATATGTGTATTAATAAACTTATAAAGGGAAAACAAAACTTTCACAACGAAAAAGATATAAGGCTGGAAGTAAAAGAAAATTTAATTTGGGCCCATTTTTTCCCTGAAACGATAAACCCGTCAAGGTTTTGCATCTGCACACCAACAAACTTGAGAGTATTAAACGTGACTTCTACATAAATGTAATCATAGTTTGTTATTTAAAATTTACTAAATTATCTGAAATGTTTCACTTGAATTTTAGTCTTGCACTTCCCGGGGAAAGTCTAATGTTTTTTAAAACAGTTTTGAGTGAAACAAAAGGAAAAAATTGGTGATAATTTTCACATTGCAATCTTGGGGATCTTTATTGAGGAAACGTTTTCCCCCCAAGTGGCTTATTAGTCCATACAAAAGGGAACGTGGAACAGGAGGAGAAGAGGTAAAACGTCCTCCCATAGGGTCGATGTGGTCAGTCATCAATCTTGAATATAATACGGATAAGGGGGAGAAGGGCCCATAAACCCTGGCGGAAGGGGGCGCAGTTTTGTGGTATCACATTTGCCCAGTGAGGAAGTAGGTCGTGCCCCGGGGGTTGGGAAGCGAAGAAAACCCCAAGTTTAAGACCCAAAAAGTTGCGTGTTGAAATGATTGTAGATCAATGTTCAAGAAACCCACACGTTGCCCCTGTGTCTAAT
>NW_026474716.1:0-10595 GCF_026875155.1 Cherax quadricarinatus
ACCTGGTTTATAGTAAGGTTTGGGGGTATAGCAGAAGGTATCCTTTGAGGACACAGGACGTACATGAAATACAGAGACGGGCTTTACATTATGTTTGGGGTTTTGGAAGGGCATGGCTGAGCAAGGAGGTGGTGATGTGAATGTGCACAGAGGGGAGTGGGCCTTTTAGCTTTGGGCCGAGGGTGAAAGCCATATATGTAAAACAGAGATTTGTTAGGGCTGGAGGGAAAAAGAGGGGTTAGAGTGGGGAAGGTGATGGGGGATGTGCGGAGATGGTGGGAGGTAAAGAGTTAATTGAATGTGAAGATATGCTAAGGGTTTTGTTTTTGGGTTAAAGAGGTGGTGCAACTTAAAGTGGGGCGTTTGGTATCATTGAGTGGGAGGACAGAAATCCTGCAGGGCGTATCGTCTATCCGTTGTATGATTGGGGGACGATAGGGGAAGACTTCCAAGGCTCAGGTTAATGCCAGGGTACAGGAGTTAGTATACAGATTCATGATGGGGATCCTAGCTTCGAAATCAGTTTGAGTTTAATGAGTTTGATGCGGGAACCGTCCTGCAGTCAGTGTGGTGAGCTGGAAACAACATTCATGCGGTTTATTTTTGTGAAGCATTGAGGGAGGTATGGATGTGGTTGGCGAGGGTTTTTGTCTGCTGGGTGGGGTAATGTAGAGACCCTGCGAGCTTTAACATTAGAGGTGAAAGGGGTATCAAGGGAGGTAAAACGGCGATTATGTATGTGGTAGTGGATTTTCTGTATATTTTCCTGGGGAATGAGAGATACTGGGGTAGGATTCGAATTAAGGCAATTGCAGCGCGCATATACAGGACTGCTGGTAGGAACAAACTTATTTCTGGGGGACAGTGGGGAGCTTGTTTTCCAGAGAACTACCGTGAGCTTACGGTCAGTCGTCTCCTGCAATTGGCGCAGTGATAATCATGTAGGAGACTGGTTTCCTTTGGTAGTCGGTTTTTCAAGGTTTTCGGGTGGTGTTGGTGTGTATGGGGACGGTTTTAGCGAATGAGAAAGTGGATGGTACGGAGTGTATGGGATTTTGGTAGGGCGATAACTTGCCTGATTCCAGTGTGTAAGGTTTTTTCTTCGGTTATGAATGTATAATTCAAGGCCTTGTTAAAAAATTAGGAGATTAATAATGCTAAGTTACATGCGGCATGCAAGTCTAGAGATTGGTTGAGACCAATGTTACAGTGTGTATGTTAACATCAGCGAGACCGTGTCATTGGTGTTTTTTGTGGGCCATTGTTTAGGCCTTCTGTATATGTTTTTTTTGTATAATTAAAGAATAAACAGTGTTGTGTTGTTTCTGTGTACAAGGTTTATAGATGATATTTAAATATGTATTTACATAGCTTGTTTTCAATCACTTTGTGTAATGGTAAAAAAGTTTCGTTGCTGTTGCAGGAATGGAACAAGAATAAACTTTTGTTCAAGTGTGAAAGGCACTGGATATGGAAGTGCATGTGTTGTAAATACAGTGTGTGGTGTGTGAAAGTAATGTTTTTAAAGATAAGAAAGCTTCCCGTATTTGGCGTTATTATGAGGAAATCAAGATGAGATGTAAGGTAAAATGGTGTCTAGGGTTAATTTATCTTTATGGCTAGTTCATAATAGAACGGATGAACAATTTAGTGGTTATTAAAAAACTCTCATGTATAGTAAAATTTCTGTTTTTATAGGGAAATATAATAATGTAAATACTTTTTTGGGGTGGGTGAGAACACTCCATTGTCCATAAATAGTAATTAACATCTGATGAACGTTTTAGTAAAAGTTTTAATATATGCCAATCTGTGTGGTGATGCATAGCTATTTTACTATGGGGATAAAGGGGGATATTTAAGTAAAAAATTTCTATGCCATGATCAATACTACCAATATATGGTAATACGTAACAGTGTGCTATAGAATTAGTGATAATTTTGTGAAGTTGGTATTCCTGTAACAAACAAAGATTGAATTTTTACTTTTATTTCTTAATGTGACCAAGATAATCAATGTTTTGTCTATATTTTGTGGCCGTTTCTGTTATGTTTATTATTTTTCTTGGAAATGTGGTATGTTTTCCCAAAGTGTGTAGAGGTGGGGGGGGGGGGGTAACGCACCTGTGTTGCAGCACAGGTTCTTAATTCTGCATATTGCAGGTATGAGTGATTGTTATGAGCTGTGCAAGCAGGTTGTTAGTTTTTCATTAGTATTGGTGCTAGTATTGTTGCGTTTATATTGTATATTGGGAGTTCTGTGAATGGTCCGCTTGTGGCCCTAAGTTTTAATGCTTTTATTCATCATTGTGATTGTGATAACCTTAAATAAAAAATATAAAAAAAAATCCTCATAAGGGGGGGGGGGAATTAATCACAACATTCATCACTAACATCCCATCACCATCCTCTATTCCACCATCTTCACGTACCATCACCCACCATCCCTCACTATCACCACCATCCTCACATCCATCACCACCAACGTCCACTACCATCACAATCATCACCATCATCCTCACTCACCACCCTCGACCACCAGCTCAACCACCATCACCAACCACCCTCTCCACCTTCCCAACCATCCACCCCCATCACAACCCATCACCACAATCCTCAGCACCATCACACATCCTCACGACCATCCTCACAACCATAACCCCGTCACCCCACCATCATCACACCTCAACCAACCCATCCTCACCACCATCTTCACAGCCAACACCACAACCTCACCATCCTCACCACCATCTTCACACCACCCACTCCACTATCCTCACGGCCACCACCTTCACAGCCATTCACCACCATCCCAGGACCACCATCCTCACCACCATCACCACATCTCACCATATCAACCACCACACTCACAACAATCGCCATCGCCACCATTATCGCCACCATCCTCATCACCATCATCACCACCATCCTCACCACCATCCTCGAAATCCCATCACCATCACCACCATCATCCACCACCACCATCCACACCATCATCCCACCATCATCACCATCCTCAACCACCATCACCACCATCCGCGCCACCATAACCACCATCCTCACCACCCTCCTCACCACCATCATCACCACCACCCTCACCACCACAATTCTACTATCATCAGATCACCACCATGCCACACTAACCATCACCAACCATCCTCACCACCATCACCACCATCCTCTCCACCTTCACCACGATCCTACCATCATAACCATCACCACAATCCTCACCACCACCACCACCACCACCACCACCACCATCCGTCACTCACCGTTGCCACCATCCCCTCACCACTATCACCACACATCCATAACCACAATCCTCAACCACAGCACCACCTCAACCCACCTTCAAACAAGCCATCACCACTACCTCACCAACCACCTCGCAACCATCACAACCGTCACTCACCATCACCACTATCCTCCACCACCAACCATCCACACCACCATTGCCACCATCCTCACCACCATCACCACCATCTAACCACCACCCCATCACCACTATCACCACCATCCTCACCACCACCTTCACAGCCATCAACCACTATCCTCACCAACATCAACCACCATCCTCACTATTATCACCACCATCCTCAACCACCAACCTTTCACAGCCACCACCACCACCATCCACACCACACCATCGCCCCAACCATACCTCCACTACGTCAAAACCATCCTCACCACCACCTTCACAGCCATCACCACCACACTCACAACCATCACCTAACCACACTCACAACCATCACCACCATCCTTCACCACCAACCTCACTGCCATCTACCACACTCACAACATCACCAACCACACTCAAATCCATCACCACCATTATCGCCACCATCCTCATCACCATCCTCACCACCATCTCACCACCATCATCACTACCATCCACACCATCATCACCATCCTCACCACCATCACCCACCATCTGCACCACCATAACCACCATCCTCACATCCATCATAACCATCACCATCATCCTACCCACATCTTATATCCACCACCCTCACCACCACAATTACTGCTATCACCACGATCACCAACCATCCTCACCACCATCACGACCTCATCGCCACCATCCTCCACCACTTCCTTTACCGCCACTTTTCACAACCATCAACCACTATCCTTACCACAACCTCACCACCATCTTCACAAACCATCCACACACTCACCACCATCCTCACATCCATCCAAACCATCACCACCATCCTCACCACCATCCCTCAAATCCATCATCACCAGCACCACCATCCTCACCACCATCATTGCCACCATTATCCAAGCCACCTGTGGAAAATTGCATTTATCTGAATGTAACTCATTATGTACATAACAGTAAAATGAAAAACCAAGATAATTATTATTTATCAATGTTACAATAGACAAGTAGGAATTTGGGACAACTAGGTCGCAAAAAATGTCCCCCTTCGATACCTACCACTGTTCATAACCAACAAGTTGCTCTGGAACCTATTAATTAAATGATTATACATCATGAATTTGAAAAATATATAAATTTGTGGACGTATATTTAAAAATGATTATATATAAACACAATTACGTTAAACAGAAGAAAATATATCTTAATATCAACTCACCAATTTGACTAATATAAGTTTATCATACTCAGAAAAACCTCACTAACCAAATGTTATGAAAACAATGGCAGAATAATACAACAAAATTCCACCAAAAAAGGAGGGAGCTTATCAGAGGTTCCTGGAGCTGTCTTGTCCGTCGTCTATATCTAAAGTTATGCAGGAATGCATGTCCAACAATTTCGCCCTATTTGGAGGTTTTCAGCCCAATTTAAACCCTCTAGAGACAAAATTCCTTCCCCATCACACCAAGTTGTACACATTCAAAACCAGATGGCGAATTTTCCGCCTGCGGACGCAGGCTTTCCGTTTTTATGAATAAATATTTAAAATACAGTAGGCCCTCTTTTCATATAAATCTGAATTTCGGGAAAAATTAATACAGTATTTCCAAAAGCTGGGGCCCGGCCGGGTTCATGCTAAACTTCAAAATTTTTCCCTTCCTTAGGGACGATTCAGCCAGTTCTGGCTTGGTGGCGTTCTCCGGTAGATCTAACTACGTTTCTTTTTGGGGCCACTTGGTCTGCGTTATCTTCAATCACTCGTGTCATTTTCCCTAGTTTTTCATTTACATTTGAGAACACCTAATTCCAAGAAAAATCAATTTATTAATTGTGTTAAAAATTTCCCTGGCCATGAACCCCTTTTAACATTCCCTGAAAACACTTGACTCTGGGTACAATGCAATACTTTGCCAGAGGCCCAAATGTTCGATTTTGTCAGTGTAATTAACACAATGTCCCCTGGTTAAATGGTCTGTCGATTTATGCCTTGTCGACCAAAAAAGTGTTCATTTTAGTGTAACAAGTATTGCTTACCCCCCAAATTTAGCCCAATGATCAATTACTTTATTTAACTTTTTAAATTTATTACACAACACTCCCCGCAATTGTAATCTTCATCACTTTTTTCGGGATTATCTTATAAACAGGGGATTTCCAAATTTCCTTCCACATATTAGGTGAGAAGGGAAAATAATCTGCATAGGTGTATCACTCATGTACGAGAGGGGCCCATTATTTAACGTTTTTCTCCCTCCACAACCTGCCGGAATTTTCAAATTAAATTCTCTTCCGGTGTAGTACTTTCCGGAACCTCTTCATTTGCCTATCAGTCTTTCGTACACCCCCCCCTCCCAAGGGGCTTAGGAGTAAAAATTTTTCCAGGGTCACCCTCGCGGGGTTAACAAGATTGCAGTTATATTTTTTTATTTATAAGTATTGAGACCTGCTACAAAATTTGTGGCATTTAAAATCAAAAACCTGGGAAGGATCTCCTAGCTGCAAATTTTCGAAACAGTGTATAAACTTTTTGCGACAACCCTGTCCCCTTTTCTAAATGAATGCCCGTTAGCATACGGTGAACAAACAAACATACATTTTTCGGGGAAACACCTTTGAGTCCCTTTTTTAAAATTTTTGGACCCTATATCTACACCTCTTACATCAAATGGTTTACAAATTTGTACAGTCCTTTGGAATGGGGAGGACCTGGGTAATATGGGATCGGGCCCATCAAAAAAGGGACATATTACAAAAGATTTAATACCCTTTTTTCCTTTCCCCTCCTTGTGGAACCCAAAAATTTCCCCTAATACTTTTTTAAAGGGTATCTTGTCCCCCACCATGCATTAATTTTTATGGGCATTTGAAAAATTTAAATTTTGTTAGATGGAGTTTTGGGCAGTAAATGGGGGTGTTTAGCATAATCACCGTTCAGCATTTTGTAACCTACCTTGCCCCTAATTAATTGTTCCTAAATACAGCCCCAATTTCTCTATTATAAAACCCTTTTCCCAAAAAATTTTTTTTTTCCCATCATAAATTTTAATTCTTTTTCCTGATTTCCCCTGTCCCCTCTTTATCCAAATTCAAGAGGATTTTTAAAAATTTTATGAAATATTCATTTGTTTGAAATTAAAAACCCCAACTTAGTTCATTGATCAGTTTGGGTAAAAAAGAATACCTATTTTATCAAGGGTAAAAAGACAAACTATTGGAGGGGGTCAAGTAATTTCAACGGAGCAATAACACCTTTTGTACAGGCCAATTACTTTATTTACCAACCGCTCGGCCCTTTAAACCCATGAAAAGCATTTAAAAATTTTGCATAAGGTAAACCCGAGACAAGAAACAGTGGTTTTCTCCTCACCAGGTATATGTTTAAATTTTAAACTTTATCTGCCCCAAAAATTATTTTCTCTTGATCTGTTTAATTTCAGCGACTCGTTTTGTAGTACAAAATTTTACTTTTTCCCTTTTCAATTTCCTTGTAAGGATACTCTTATCAGCCCAAAAATTACAGTGTCGCTTTTTTTTTACTCCTGAAACTTATTTCTTTTAATTCAATTGCACCTACAAAAAAAGGCTTTTAAATTTCCAACTGGGTAAGGCTGATTTAATTGGAGAACCTTTCCCTTAGACTTAACAAGAAAAATACCTTTAAAAATGAAGGAAAGCAACTGTCCATTGCCAATTTTGAAGCTCACAAAAAATGTGGTACTTTTTCCCATTTGGATTGGCCCCCTGGCGGGGGAACTCCAACTTTGGGAAAATTTTTTCATAATCCCCAAATTAATTCATCCCACCTGTTAATGAATCCTCAGGTAGAATTTCATCCCAAGAAATTTTAAGTTTCCATGTTTCCTGAATTAAAATTTCCCTCTTAAGAAAGGGGTGACCCTAAACCTAGTGGTCAAAACATTTGGAAAAATTCGCAAGCAAAACTCTTTAGTTTTTTTTTTGGGCATACTGTAATTTTAAGTTTAACATTAACAAATTCTCTCATTTCCCAAAATTTAAAACCCAATACATTACTAATTTTGGCACTTCATCCCGGGGTAATTTTATTTTTTTGTCCTTAAATTTTGGCCCAAATTTACTATTCCATTCTCTCAAGGATATTTCACTTTGCTTATTTCATTAGCCTCTCATAAGTCATTAACGTTTCTTCATTGATGTCAACCCAGGAAAATTTTCCACTAAAATTTTTTGCCATTACTTTACTCAAGGACTTCCCTACTTTAAAGGGGCATTTATCGTGCTTGAAGTAGGAACGGACTGGATGTAGCACCAAAAAATACGCCCCCCAAAGGAAAAGTTTTCAGGGCTAAATGGGTCAATAGATTCTCAGGCCATAAAAAACGGTACTCCCGGTCGCCCTTGTAAACCACTCTCAGGAAAGCTTTACTTTGTCAGCCCCTAAAAGGGTTATGCTTCCTCTGAAATTTAATAAGATATCTCCCCAATTTTTCCGTCACGGCGGACCTGTCATCAAAAAGTCATTTAAACTAGGTACTTTTTTTTACTCGGCACTAAATTTTAAAAACAATCCTCAAAGGGTGGTCTTAGAAACCCTTTTTAACCTTGATGTGGCAAAATGACCAAAATTTGGTTTTCTCAGGAGGTACCCCTTCTACAAATTTATTAATTAACTGCTCACAATTTAATCATTATAGGGGTTAACAATTCTGGGTCTTACTCAGTTTGGGAGTGAGCTTTAACTGCCTATGCATTCTGTAAAAGTGGGCAAATTTTGAAGGTTTTACTCCACGGAAGTCGTAACCCCGTATTGTCCCGATTCAAAAATTTTTCTTAGGTACGCCCTGAGTAAAAAATCGTCTGGACTTTCTTCATTTACATTTATTCAATGCTGTCTAATTCCAAAATTTTTTGCATGCCAACACCTCCTTTGGAAAATTAACTGGGGTACAATTATTTAGTAAGACACCAGTTATGGATTTTAGTTTCCTCTAGTATGAATTATATTTCAGGAATCCTACCCAAAATTACGGCCCCGCAGTCTTAAAGGGTAACCACATTTTTTAACCAACCCTTTTCAAGGAGGATAATGTCACTACCCCACAAAAAATTTTTTTTTTTTTGGGGCCACAGAATCATCTTACACAAAAAAGGTGCAAAAATTTCATTATGTGGAGTCTTTCTGTACTTTTCTAAACCTACTTAGATTTTTCTCGGAATCTATCTACAATTTTGATTACAGTTTTTTTTCATGCCAATGACAGTTTTATAAACGTGTTCAATTGAGCCTTTTATCGAGGAAAACCGTAATTTTTAAAGTTGTGGGATTCCCCCCTGTACTTTAATACCATCAAGCATTTAGTTTAATAAAAATACGTTGGGTCCTTTGGGCAATAAAAGCGTTACATTTTTTTTATTTTTGCTATCATCAATTTTTACCTGTAACACAGGTAAGGCTACTTCGTAAAAACCATCTTATTAACATTAGCAGCAATTTTTACATTAGCTACTGTTGGTCAGATTGCAACATTTTAATTTTTCAACATTTCCTATGACCCTTTTCACATGCTATTGGTGTTTCCTTTGTGACATTGTAACGAAGTTTTAATTTTGGGGATAACAATCCCTTTTCATTTTTGTTACCCAAACCCTGATCTCTGTCAAAATTCCTCCAATCTTTAATTTATCATTCCATGAATTGTATGCATTGTAATTTAAGAAACATGAGTACCCTTGCAGAAAAAACAATCTTTCCCTTTTTTGGTGGTTTTTTATTAACTGGGCTACTTTGGGGGTACTTTTTCTTCTTACTTTTTGGAGAACATTTTTTTGTTCCCGTACTTTATATCCCTATACAAAAATCTTTTTAGGAATGAAATTTTTATTATTTAAAATTGGGATAATTTTTCCCTTTTTTGAAACTGACAGA
This sequence comes from Cherax quadricarinatus, assembly GCF_026875155.1. Lineage (NCBI taxonomy): Eukaryota > Metazoa > Arthropoda > Malacostraca > Decapoda > Parastacidae > Cherax > Cherax quadricarinatus. The sequence goes on from NW_026474716.1 coordinate 9,294, forward strand.
TTTCCCTCAGGTTTTTAGTGTTCATCTTTAAAAGGTTGGGTTTGGGTGGGCGCAACGAACAAATTTAATTCTTGTAGACAGTCTTTTTTCCCCAGACCAAATAACCCTTGTGATATTTTTTTCGGACCCATTTAAATGTTTTTTAAGCTTAATTTATTTTTGTCCCTGGGACCAATAAACCCTTTTGTTCCTTCAGATTTTTTTATTAAATTTTGAGAGTCTCTCCCGTTTAACTCTAAACTGCTGTAAACCTTTGTAAATGTGTTGGGAGATTTTAAAATTTAAAAATGTTTTTCAAGATCCAACCCCACTTTGTTTTTATTTCCATTAAATGGCCCTTTAACAAATAAAAACTTCTTGTAAGGTCATTACTTTTGGGAAAGCTTGTTCGTTGTGAGCTTCCTCTTATGTCCCTTGAGGTAAAAATAATTTAGTTACACAGGTAGGTCACCTGTCTGCAAGCTGTTTAAAAAATTACCCAAAAATTCTCCAATTTTCTCCAGGATTAAAAAACCCCCCAAAGGGGAAAAACCCCCAATCCCCGCCTGGTTTAACATTTTTAATTTATTAAGGCCCGATTTTCAAGAAAGAATCTTTTTCCCCTAATTCATAATACGATTAATATGAATCTACTTCATCTCATTACACATTTTCTAACAAATCTCCTTCATATTTGTTGTAAATAATTTGTATAATCAATTCTATTACCTAAAGCACTAAATACAATTTTAAATCATCAGATTCACAGTTTCTTGATTTCATTAATTCCCCATTTATTTTTAGCTTTTTTAAATGACCCTTTCTAGCTTGCATGAGTTTTTTTTTCTTTATTCCATATGTTGTTTTCTCTTAATTTCCTCATTTTCACCTGATTCAATGTATTAAATTCAACTTAATAACACTGATTATGACTAAATTATGCACTTTTTAAAGGAAAGTGAAATTTCCCTTTAAATAAATCCCAGCTCTTTGGCTTAGCTTCTGTAAAAAATTGTAATATAAAATTTTAAATACACATTAATAATGTTAGCTACATTTAGCTTAGCAATTACACATGTAAGAAATTTATATATAAATTTTAAATGTACATTAATAAAAACGTTTAGCCATCTTGGCTTATCAAAATTATTAACAAAATTAAAATAAAAATTTCCGAATTTGGCTAGCAAAATTAATATTATACAATTTTATAATTAGCAACACTTCCTTTTCAATTACACTACATTGTTTAAAAAACTTGGCAAATTTTTTTTATCAAATTAATATTGTAATAATTATAATCCACTACACATTTAAATAAAT
>NW_026474719.1:0-38073 GCF_026875155.1 Cherax quadricarinatus
TTATAAATCACGGATTGGGGTGTGGTTGCACTATTCCACACACGTGGCTTTTAAGAACTCACAAAAAAAAAATTTATAACCCATCATAGTGGATTTTCCTCATCCCGTTTTGGGCCATAATAACCATCTCATAACATGGGGCAAGCGATGGTTATAGAGGGAGGGAATTTGTTTAAATGGTTTATCGAAGGAAGAGAACACCGACACTCCAACCATCCGTTGAAATTCAGCTTGATGAGGTGCCTCTCTGTCAATTCAAGATGCAGAAATTCCTCAAAATTTGGACGCAAATTATCTTAGCATTAGCAATGTGTGATGTGTGTACCAGTGTATGGTCATAGTTCACTAGTTCATCAGCACATAGTTTACCAGTCATCCTAGGTACGACTTATCATAATTTTCGCTCGTTTCATTATCAGTCGCTAAGCCATTAACTGCAATGATCCTGCTTCTCCATTTGCAAACGACCAGGAATGCCACATACAAGAGGAAAGTGGAGGTTGTTTACGTGGCTTTTCCCCTATCCACCCCAATTCCTTCCCCTACACTCACCCATACAACCAAACCCCTCCCCCCCACACACACACACACACACTTACTCAACTCACGCTCCCTTATTCCTGTCTCTGTCTGATTCCTGTGTCCATCTGGGTAGGCCTTCGTCGTCCAACTAAAGGGAGCAAATGTTGTGGCTACCCCAATCCTGGTCACGGACGTTGACTCCGGAAAACCCCTCCAGATAAGCCACTGTGGAAAGCCAGCTCAGTTTGATCTTCAAATCCAACACGACATCAATCCAACAAGGCAAAAGCAAACAACTCGGACGTCATATCATATTTCGTGTGTTTCAGCAGCGCACTATGTTAGAGTTCCTCTTTGCTTAATAGTGTCTCTAATGACTCACGAAATCGTAATGACACGATTGCAAACAAACCATACCACGGGCGGGATTGAACCCGCGGTCACACAGTTTCAAAACTCCAGACCGTCGCGTTAGCCACTGGACCAGCTAGCCACAATAAGATTCGTCCAACTGGTATATTTGTCTCTAATGTCAAAAACCCCTGTTTCATGATCATGTTTTAATTGAGTGAAGACTGGTAAATGTGTAATTTTTTATGTGGAACACAGGTCGAGGGCCTTATTTACTAATGTGAAGCTCCCGGCACGTCACATTACTGAGTAATGGGACGATGTCACATATCACTCAGATGCACTTACTCATCCTAAGTGCATCCGAGTGGTATGAACTTATTTTTATGTTGAGGCAATGAAATATATGTTCTTATTGCTTCTGCACACCTGCACACACAACTGTGTCATGTTTTATGCGAGTTTCCTTAGATCACACTATTGTTTTATTTAACTCAGTTTTGTTAACTTATCACCCACTTGGTTTCTCCTGATGCAACTTACAGTACGTGTTAAGCGTGTTACATATTCCTGAGACATATATATTTTTTTTATTCTAGCTCATTGGATTGTGTGTGAGTTAATTTCCAGTTGTCAAAAGCACTTGTCGATAGACGGCTTGTTGTATTCACCTATAAGTGGTTGCAGGGGTCGATTCAGAGCTCCTGGCTCCGCCTCTTCGCTGGATGCTACTAGGTTCACTCTCTCCCGGCTCCATAAGCGTTATCGCTCCTCTTCTTTAAGCTATACATTGATTCTGCTTAAGTTGCTTCACTCTCCAGATTGTTCCACTTCCTGACAACTCTAAGTCTGAAGAAATAGTTATGAAAACATACCTATGACTCATCTGAGTTTTCAGCTTCCAGTTGTCTCCTCTTGTTCCTACATCCCATCTCTGCAGCATTCTGGCCCTGTTCATCCTCTCAATTCCACTTAACATATTATACTCATGGGTATCTCATGGAGAGGCACCCTGTTCCTCTCTGTGAGCAGTGTCAAGTTCCAGCATCGATTAGCCACATTCTGTTAGACTGCCCTCTCTATCAACGAGCACGCAGAATTTACCTCCAACGTCGTCTTCGTTCTACTACTCTCTCTTTACCTTCCCTTCTTGCTGATGGACCCTCCTTTAATCCTGACTCTCTCATTGACTTCTTGACAACGACTGATTTACTCCACAAACTCTGATGATACTTTTCGCACTCCCCTCAGCCCTTTCTAGTTCAGTCTCTTGCTGCCCTTTACCCTTTCACCATCCACTACCCCGCTGTTATCCGTAACCTATTACTCATCCATCTCCCTTTTGCCACCTGATGCCCTCGCTTCCTTCCTGCCCTGCAGTGCTGTATAGTCCTTGTGGCTTAGCGCTTCTTTTTTGATAATAATAATAATAATAATAATCCGGGACTAGTCTTGTTGCAAACGTTTGCACTTTCTCCAGTTTCTTGACGTGCTTAACCAAATGTGGGTTCCATACTGGTACTGCATTCTCCAATATGGGCCTGACGTACACGGTGTACAGTGTCTTGAATGACTCCTTGCTCAAATGTCGAATCGCTCTTCTTAGGTTTGCCAGATGCCCATATGCTGCAGCAATTATTTGGTTGATGTGCGACTCAGGAGATGTGCTCCGTCTGATCCTCACCCCAAGGTCATTTTCCATGAGTGAGTTTTGCAGCCTTTGACCCCAAAGCCTGTGCTCCATCTGCGGACTTCATTGTCCTTCCCCAAGCTTCATGGCTTTTCTCTTGCTAAGGTTAATCTCCAGGAGCCTTTTGTCAGACCATTCTTGCAGCCTTTCGAAATCACTTTGTATTCTCGCCTAATCCAAGTCCACTTCTATTCTCCTCATTAGTTTCACGTCTTCTGCGAACAGACACCTTTGATCCATTCTGCCATATCAATCATATGTACAAGAAAGTGCACCGGGCCTAGACCTGACCCTTGTGGAACCCCACTCGACACATGCGCCCACTCCGACACATCGTCGCGTACCATCCCTGAATGTGTGCTGGTTGTCATGAATGAGCCCAGTTCATTTTAGATTGTCCACCACTCTTCCGATAAACGTTTCCATGACTTGACATACTATGCATCTCAGTGAATGTCTGTCTGTTTTTTTTTTAAATTGGGGCTACATTTGCTGTCTTCCACACCTATCATAATTGCTCTGTTTAGAAAGATTTATTGAAGATTATTGCTAGCTCCACACATTGTATCTGCTCCCTTTCTCAGGATCTATGGAGAAATGTTATCTCTCAATTTCTTCACCTCTTTTTTGATTGTGTGTAGTGTGTACAGCACTTGCTGGTGTACTCTGCCACCTAGGTTTGCTGGAAGCCTTTCTGTTTCCTCTGAAAATACCTCCCTAAATCTTGTGCTGAGCTTTTCACATACTTCCTGGTCATTCCTTGTGAGCTCCCCTCCTTCCATCCTCAGCTTAATTACCCGATTGCCTTTCGATATATTATTTTCATAAGCTCCTTGTTTTCCCTGTGTCCTTTGCCTTCTACTCCTCTTCAGTTCTCTAGTATACTTCGTTTCGACCTCTCTACACTTCGGGGTAAACCATGGGCTCGCTCTGGTCTTCCCATCGTTTCTCTTACCCTTGGGTACGAACTTCTTTTCTGCCTCCCTGTGCTTTTGGCCACGTGTTTCATTTCATCTATTGTTTCTCGTGCTCTCTCCTACCCCCCTAAAGGGCAGGAATTCCCTGTGTAGCCCCCTCTTTTGAAGTTGGTTTTTCCTTCCTTTTTTCCCTTGCTGGTTTCTTCTCTCCTTGGTTGTGTTCCTAACATTTGGTGCATGAAGTTTTCCTTTCACCTAAGCATCTTAACCTCCCCCCCCCCCCTATTGGCCCCCCCTGTGGCCCACGTAGCTTTTGCCCTTCATATGGGGGCCCAATGGCCACCTCAGATAGTGTTCCACAAGCTCTGAAACTCTAATTGTACTCTTGTCTTGGTCTCCTGCTATTCGTGGGGGTTTTTTCATGAATCCCCTTGGGAAACCCAAGGTCTGGTTTTTCCCTATATGCACTCATGGGTTTCCCCCCACTGCACATCGCTCAAAACCCCTGGTTTCTGTTAGCAGTGCACTTCCTCCATCCCTTCTGATCCTTTCATTTTTCATTGATCTTACCCAAATTTGGGGGAAGTTGCTTTGTTTCATCTCTGTAAGTTTTATTCGGAGTGCTATGATGTCGGGGGATGCCCCCCCCATGATTCGTTCTAGGCACCCCTTTACTCTGACTTGTCATTCAAACTGCTTTGGGTGTACATATATTTTTCTTTCCCATATGCTTTTTTGGGGAGTGGGAGGTGTTGGGTGATTTGGGGGTTTGAAGGAAAGGTGGGATTTTGGAGAGTTTATTTTGAAAGTGTATCAGCTGGGGGGGGCAGGGATTGGTGTTTGTTGCTGTGGTTATTTAGGGTAATTGTGCTTTTTTGGGGGGAAAAGGGGGGTTTGGAGTTTTTCTGGGGAGGGTTTGTGCTTGGGGGCCCCACACAAGTGAGCTTCCTGCCTGGTTGCTTGCTCTGTTCCCCTTTCCCTACCTCTGGCGTTTTTTTTTTTTTTTTCTCGGATGACCCTTTTGTTTTTTTATCATTCAGGTCGGGTACACTGGCGTAGTTTGGGGAGTCCTTAACTGTGGTTTTTTGTTGCATGATCCTGGTTAACCATTTTTGTCGGAATGTCATTTGACTGGACAAATATTTTTTTACAATACCGTGAAGCTTCTGAAAATCTGTCAGGGGGAAAATTTCCTCCTTTTCTGTTTTGATTATAATTTTTTCTCTGCTATTTTTTCAGCTGTGTTTCATCATACGTCCTCCCTTCAGCTCCGAGGGCCATAAATAATTAGTGATCTCTCAACTCCTCTTTCCATTTCGTTTCCCTTCATTTTCTTTATCCAATTTGGCCAATAGCATTTCCTTTCTCAGATGCCCAGCCTTTTATCCAGCGTTCTGTGATCGAATTTAAAAGGTTGGGTTTTTAGTAGCTACGGGGCGGTTAACTGTGTGTTGTGGTGTGTGTGTGTGTGTGTGTGTGTGTGTTGTGTGTGTATGTGTGGAGTTTTTGGGAGTAGTGTGTTTGTGTGTGTGTGTGTGTGTGTGTGGTGTGTGTCTACCATTTGTACTCACCTATTTGTGGTTGAGGGCGAGTCATTTCCGGGCCCGCCTTTTTTGATTGCTACGGGTCCTCTCTCCCCCTCCCCATGAGCTTTACAAATCCCCTTAAAATATGTATGGTTCCCGCCTACTACTCACTTTCTGGTGTTCAGGGCCTGACTACTCAAAGACGAAGAATACTTCCAAAACCCCCTTTGATTATCTGAGTCTTCAACTTCCAATTGTGCCCTCTTGTGTTGTGTCCCTTCTCTGGAATTCCGTCTTTTCCACCTTGTTATTCCGCGCATTTTTTTTTTTTTATGTCGTTATCATGTCCCCCCGCCCCTCCTGTCCCAGTGTCGTCAGGCCCAAATGTGGGACATCCCCGTAGTTTGGGGGACTAGTCTTGTTGCAAACCTTTGCACTTTCCAAATTTCTTGCGTGCTTGATAGGTGGGGATTCCAATTGTGCTGCATACCCCATTTGGGCCCCTGACGAAAGGGGTTACAGAGTCTTGACGAACCCTTACTGAGGTATCGGAAACGCTATCCGTGGGTTTTGGGCCAGGCCCCCGTATGCTGCAGCGTTACTGTTTGATGTGCCCCTCAGGAGATATCTCGGTGTTAACTCCCCCCCAAAGATCTTTTTCCTTGGGGGAGGTTTGCAGTCTTTGGCCCCCAAACTATTTTTGTGTCTGCGGTCTTCTTTCCCCTTCCCCAATCTTCATGTTTTTGCATTTGGCGGGGTTTAAACTCAAGGACCCAGTTGGGGGACCGGGCTTGTACCCTATCCAGGTTTCTTTGAAAATCCTGTCTGATCCTCTCCGATTTGTTTCTTCTCATTAACTTCACACATCTGCAAACAAGGACATTGTGGTCTACCCCTTCCGTTTGTCTTTCACATTACCAAGAACAGCACAGGCCCTAGGACTGACCCCTGTGGAACCCCGCTTGCACGGCCCCCACTTGACACCTGACGACCATGACTCTTGTGCCCCCCTGTCAGGTTTTCTTGACCCATTGCAATGTTTTTCCTGTTATGTGTGCCTAACCTCTAGCTTTTGCAGAACCTCTTGTGGGAACGTGTCAAGGCCTTTTGCAGTCCAAAAAAATGCAGTCATCCCCCCCTCTCTCTTTTTGTCTTCTTCTGCCCCCTTGCATAAAAGTTAGTGGGGTTTGTGAAAAAAAGGTTTTTCCTTTCTGAAACAGTGCGTTGTCAATTATACACTTGTTTCTTTCCATGTGCTCCACCCTCTCCCCCTGAGTCTTCTCCATGACCTTGATATTCATTAGTGTACGGTTGTATTTAGTGCCTATGTCTATCCCCCTTTTAAAAATTGGGGATACTTTGCCATCTGCCATACCTCAGGATTCCCCCTTTCGAATGATGTTTTTGAAATCTTTTTTAAATGGAAACACAAAATATCTCGCCCCCTTTTTTAAGGGGACCCTGGAAAGATGTTTTTGGGTCCACCCCCTTTTGAGGTGTAAATTTCGCTTTGCAGCTTTTTCACTTCCTCCTTGGGTTTATTGTACCTCTCCGCATTGCTGGGGTACCCCCCTGTTCTGATTTTCTGGAGCCCTAGGGTTTTTCCCTGTAATACTTTTTAAAATCTCGTTTTGAGCTCCTGAATCCCTCTCGTCTTTTCTTGTAAATTTCCCCACCCCCTTCCCTCAGTCTGTTCCCGGTCTTGATGTGTTTTCCTCCTGAGTGGTGTAAACAGCTTTGGGTCGTCTTGACTTTTTATGCTATTCTTTTCATATTGTCGCTTAGCCTCCCTTCTTATTTGAATATTCGTGGGTGTGTGGTGTGTAGTGTGTGTGTGTGTGTGTTGTTTGTGTGTGTGTGTTTGTTTTGTGTGTATGTGTGTGTGGTAGTGTATGTGTGTGTATTATATATATATATATAAAATATATATAATATTATAATATTATTAATGTGTGGTACTCACCTAGTTTAGGGTTTCGGGGGGGGGAGTCCGAGCTCCCGGCCCCCCCTCTTCCTGATCGTACTATGTCACTCTCCCGGCCCTGAGTTTATCATACCCCGCTTAAGTATGTTGGATCCCGCCCCCACTACATCGCTTCCCAAAACTATTCCATTACTGACTACTCTGTGGGTGAAGAAATATTTCCTACATCCCCGTGATTTATCTTTCTTCGCTTCCACTGTGGTCCCCTTGTTACTGTGTCCAATCTCTGGAACATCTGTCATTGTCCCCCTTGTCAATTCCTCTCAGTATTTTTTTATGTCGTTATCATGTCCCCCCTACTTCCCGTCCTCCGCGTCGTCAGGTTTTATTTCCTTAACCCCTATCGTAGGGCATACCCCTTAGCTCTGGGGCTAGTCTTGTTGCAAACCTTTGCACTTCTCTAGTTTCTTTCCCTGCTTGGCTAGGTTGGGTTCCAAAATGGTGCCGCATACCCTTGGGCCTAACATACACGGTGTCAGGGTCCCGAATGTTCCTTATTAAAATGTCGGAATGCTGTCTGGGTTTGCTAGGCGCCCATATGCTCACAGTTATTTGGGTTTATGTGCGTTAGGAGATGTGCCCGGGGTTAACTCACCCCCAAGATCTTTTTTCCCTTTATAGGTTTGTAGTTCTGACCCCCTAGACTTACTCCGTCTGCGGCCTTCTTTGCCCTTCCCCAATCTTCATGACTTTGCACTGGTGGATTGAACTCCAGGACCAATGTGGACCAGGTTGCAGCTGTCCCGATTCCTTTGAGTTCTGCCCGGTCTTTGATCGATGCATTTTCTCTCAACTTACGTCATCTGCAAACAGGGACACCTCAGAGTTATTCTTCCTCATGTGTTCACAAATACCAGAAACAGCACTGGCCTAGGACTGACCCCCGCGGGACCCCCCCTGTCACAGGTGCCCACTCTGACACCTCGCACGTACCATACTCGCTGTTTTCTTCCTGACAAGATTCCCCGATCCATTGTAGGCCTTCCCCGTTATCCCTGCTTGGTCCTCCGTTTTTGCACCAATTCTTTTGTGGAACGTGTCAAACGCCTTTTTGCAGTCCAAGAAAATGCAAACCACCCCCCCCTCTCTCTCTTGTCTTACGCTGTCACCATGTCAAGAACTCCTAGGTTTGTGACACGGATTTCCCGTCCCTGAAACCATTTGGCTGCTGTTGATGAGTTTATTCCTTTCTAGGTGTTCCCCCACTCTTCTCCTGTAATCTTCTCCATATTTTGCTACTATAATGTCAGTGACAGGTCTGAGTTTAATGCTTCATGCTATCTCCTTTTTTAAAAAATTGGGACTCATTTGCTGTCTTCCATGCCTCGGGAATCTCCCTGTTCGTAAGATTGATTTTTTTGTTAGGGTACACAACGCCTCTGCTCCCCCTCTCAAACCCCCGGGGAATGTTATTGGGCCCCCCTTGCCTTTGAGGTATCTAGCTCACCAGAAGCCTTTCACTTCTTCCCCGGTTGTTGCACTGTGTCCCGCACTTGGTGGTGTGCCCCCCCTCTCCGTCTTTTGGAGTCCTTTTGTTCCTCTGTGAAAACTTCTTTGAATCTCTTTTTGGTTCTTACTACTTCACGGTCATTTTTTGTTGTCTCTCCCCCTTCCCTTTCCTTTGCCTGATTTCCCGGTCCTTGCTGTTGTTTTCCCCCCTGATGTGGCGACAAAAATTTGGGTCAGATTTGGCTTTTCGGCTATGTCATTTTATATTGTCTTTTGGGGCCCCCCTTCTATTGTGCATATTCGTTTTTCTCTACGACTGTTCTCCTTATTCTCCTGGTCTTTTCCCTTTATATTTCTTCCCTTATAGCACACTTGGTTTTGCCTCCCCGCACCTTTGGGGAAACCATGGGCTCATCCCGGCTTTTTCATTAATCCCGTTTTCCCTTGGGGAAAACCCCTCCTCCCTCCCTTTCATTTTTTTGCTACATATTCCATATCTCTTAACTGGCTTCCCTGCCCGTTCCGTCCCATGAACCCCCCTTCAGGTAGTTCCTCTTTCCTGTGAGTCCCCTTTCTTGTAGTTTGGCTTTATTCGTCCGGGGCCCTTCCCGCTTCTCCCCCCACTTGTGCTTACTGTGTATTCGAAGTTAAAAACCACATGGGCACTGGCCCCCAAAGGGGTCTTTATTGTGATGTCTGATATCGCATACTGAATAAATACTAAGTCCAGCCTTGCTGGTTCTCCTTCCCCCTCTCTTTTTTGGTGCCCTTACGTGTTGGTACTGAAGTTCCAGTCCCCCTCCATATCTTAGCCCCCATGTACTTTGGCCCCCCTTTGGGGTTAATTCTCCCCAAACGATCCTTTTTGGTTAAAATCACCATGATCAGGAGCTTTTCCCCGCAGCATGAGCTCTTCTCCACTCTGCCGTGTGTCAACCATGCTTTTGTCCGTCGTACTCTTGCCTTGCCTCCTGCTGTTCTGTGGTGGGTTAACATCATGTATTACCACCTTGGGACCCCAGGTGAAGTGTTCCCCCCATGTAATCACTTTCTTTTTCCGCTATCTCCTCTCTCCGCTCACAAAATTCCAGCATTTTTGATCCAAACCCCCTCCTCCACTCCCCGTCCCCCTGTCTTTCTCGGGTTTTGGATCCGTTTTTAAAAATGGGATCTGTTATATACCTGTAAGCTTGGTTTCTGTGAGAGCTATGATGTCCGGTGATGCTTCTTTGACTCTTTCATGCCACTCCTCCCACTTATTTGTTATTCCATCAGCGTTTGTGTACCATACCTTCAGTTTCCTTTCCAACACTGTGGTTTGGGGGGCCTGTGAGGGTGGGAGACCTGGTGGCATACTGTGGGATTCTATAGTGTGGGTAGATTGGTAAAGCACTGCGTACCTTGTCCTAAGGTTCGTAGGTTCGAGTCTCCTTCAGCCAGAGATCAGTGTTTGTGTATATTTCGCATGCTCTCGCGAATTCCTTGCGTTGTTCAAATCTCTAGTAAGGCTGATGCATGCAGGGGATGAGATGAAAAGCTGTAAGCCTTCTCCCTGAAAGCTGGCTGCCTTGGATCAAACGTGTAGCTCATGCTACACGCCAAGGTATTGTCCAGTGTGGGTAGATTGGTTAAAGCACTGCGTACCTTGTCCTAAGGTTCGTAGGTTCGAGTCTCCTTCAGCCAGAGATCAGTGTTTGTGTATATTTCGCATGCTCTCGTCGAATTCCTTGCATATATATATATATATATATATATATATATATATATATATATATATATATATATATATGTATATATATATATATTATATATATATATAATAAATCAATAACAACACTGCGACTAGCCAAGGATTCGAACCCTGCTTTTTGGCCCGCCTCCTGGTGAGCGAAAACCACATGACACTAACCCACAGGACCTCCAAATCCTACAAGAATCACGCACCCAGCAGAGCTAGGTGTTTTAACGTAATCCGACGACATACGGTGGTGTGGGTGCTTCTGAGGTAATTTCATTCTACTCCCCGTTTGGTGTACTAGCCTCAACGAGCAGTATCTTATATTATCGTAACCACGAACGAGTGGTATTGATCAATAACAACACTGCGATTAGCCAAGGATTCGAACCCATGTTGTTTTGGCCTGCCTCATGATGAGCGAGAACCACACGACTAGTCGCAGTGTTATTGATCAATAACACTCGTTCGTGGTTACAATAACAAAAAATACTGCTCGTTGAGGCTAGTACACCAAACTGGGAGTAGAGTGAAATTAGCTCAGAGGCACCCACTCTGCCGTATGTTTCCTTACACCTGCTCTCTCTGTTCACCTAGCAGTTAGTAGGTACCTGTTAGTCGACTGGCGTGGGTCGCATTGTATGGGACAAAAATTAAAGGACCACAATGGAAATAAGACCGAGAGTAATGAATGATGCACTGACTTTCTTGGGTTATCCTGGATAAAAATTCCTAACAGATCTTGTCTTATCTTACTACCACTCCTTCCATGAACATTCAATTCCTAGCACCGCTGGGTCGTCAGACTGTCGACACAGCCCTCTAGGACAAACTGAATGACCTGAAGGAGATGGAGGAGAGAATACGTGCCATGACGTCCTGTGTCTCCCCACAAGGTGTCTAACTTTGTCAAGACTATCCTGTTTTTCGAGATGCGTATCCTCCTTCGACAACCCAACACTTAGTAAATATGACGCACTGCTGAGATCTGTCTTTAGGAAGGCACTGAATCTCTCGCTGGAAGATCACCAGTGGGATAAAGAAACACTTCTTGTGCAACGCAGAAGAATTACTTGTATTTCTGTCCTCGTACAACGCATCCAGTAAACTAGTTAAGTATCTTGTTCCTGAAAGCTTGAGATGTGCTGAACGAGCTCTCGACGCAAAGCTGATCGAATCAGCAGCGCAGTGGGACAGCCTTGTAGACTCTTCAAGCAGACCAGCTCCTCCAAGAGAACACGCAGTCTCACCGCGACAAACCCAAAGTGGAGAAAATCGTCAGAACAATGATCAACAATGCTTCTCCTAGCGGTGAAGGTATAATGGCTTTTCAGCCGTCCCTAATTCTGCCTTGAGCACTCACCTCGATGTTCATGCCCTATACATACAAAACCTCTATTACCCTTTCCTGACAGCCTTTCGAAAGGCGGCCCATACCATGCCTTCCTTCAACTACAGATTTATACACCCTCCATGTCATCACATTTTGCTCCATCCTCTCTCTACAATCCCAAGCCACCTCAACAACCCCTCCTCAGTCTTTTGGATAGTAATTTTTTGTGACCCGACACCTTCTGTTCTCCAAAGAATTATCTTCATAATATTTTCTTCAAAACATTGACCTCAGACACGACATCTCCACTGCCTTCAGCCTTCTCCTAACTGCAACATTCACAGTCCATGCTTGAGACCCACATAGGAGAGTTGGTACCATTATACTCTCAAGCTTTTTCATTTCGCCTACACGAATAACTGATTTTGTCTCCACAAGTGCCCCAATGCACCACTCTCTTTTTTTTCTCTTCATTACCTCTACGCTGTATATTATCTTTCATAGACCCGTCTGTCAACAAGTCTACTACCAAATATCTGAACCCATTCACTTCCTCCATACCTTCTTTCACTCTGATTTCCAGGCAGTTTTTAACCATGTTTTTTTTTTCTTCTCATCACCTTTCTTTTCCCCTGTGTTCATTTTTAATTTCCTTCATCTAAATTTGTCCACTAACATTTGTAACTTTTCTTCAGAATCTCGTAAAGCAACTGTGATGACTCCGACTTTGTATTTGATTCTTTATATTTTAAGCCCACACATCTAACACCCTACCATTCATTTTTTTCAGTACCTTTCATGAATATGTTAAACAACCGTAGTGACATCCCGCATCCCTGTCTAAGGGAAAATAATTTTCCTCTTTCCTGTATGTTTTGAAATAAATTTAACCTGAGTCTCACTATCCTCTTAAAAACTCTTAACTGCTTCCAGTAATGCACCACATATTCCATTCTCTTGCCACATTACTCCCGTATCCGCCTTATCATGTCTTCTCTATTTATTGTAATAAAAAAGGGGCGCTAAACCCTACAAGGGTCATACGTGCACCGGGGCAGGGGTTTAGTGCAGGATCATAGGGTAGCAAGGGTGGAGAGGATAACAATGAGTTAGAAAGGGCTATAAGGAGTGCTAGAGGAAGCATCATCAAAGTTTGTGTATTTATATCAGTTGCTGTCAAAAAGTAAAATGAGGGAGTCTGAGTCAAGTGTCAGCAAGGAGGGAAGATAAAGTAAGGGAGGTGGAGCGAGGAGGGGGACGTCGAAGGAAAATTTTTTGCTTGCTCGTTGTTAGACTGGACAGTCCAATAGAATTTTTACAAACCCGAAACTGGAACCTGACAATTCTCACAGAATGGAACAGGATGCCTCTCCATGAGATACCCGTGAGTAAGACGAGTGTGTCCGATGTAAAGACGGGAGAGACTAGTCTTCCAACCCCGGCATCGATAAGATGGTCAAAAACCTAACCTTGGTTTGATAGAATGTAATTTGTTATGTATCATAACAGACCAAAGATGTTGCCAACGGTTGCAAAGAAGGTTAGAAATTACAGAAAAATAGTTTGTGAATGGAACACCTCTATATGAAACTGGGAGGTTATGTACTGCTGACTGCTCAGCAGTGTCTGTCTGTTCATTGCCCTGAAACTCAGCATGGCTGGCGACCCAACAGAAAACAATGTCTCTGTTTTTGCTAGAGATGCGGCGTAAACAAAGTTGAACACGAAGAGCTAGGGTATGAGTTGAATCATATTTTTTTATAGCCTGCAAAGCACTATGGGAATCTGAGACTACCACAGATGGCAACACAGACATAGATACAATACGGATAATTGCTACAAGAACTGCATTCAATTCAGCTGTAAAAATACCAGCCGACTCTAATGAATGCCCTCGCACTATGCTGTCCGGAAACACTGCTGCAAACCCGACACTGTCATGTCTTCTACAAATTCATAAATACAACAAAACGTTCATTACCCTTGTCAAAATATTGTTCACGTATATGCACTCTTTGTATTTTCTTGACAAAGTTTCTATACGATAGAGCCGAAGGTTGCCTCAGTAAAATATCAAATTATTTGCACATTGTCCTTATACCTAATACATATATTGTCGGTAATTCTACCAACACTATTGCAATGTTTGTTTTGTTTTATATTGTTTATAATGATGAACTAATTTATTCTTTGTTGAAAATTTAAGGATTGGGAGGATTTTGGAAGAACCTGGGATGCCAAGGGACGAATTCGATGTAAAACTTTGAGAAGATGCACCATTTCTTGTGGGAAGTGCGACAAAATTTACGTGGGGAAGACCGGTAGAGAATTGTCTACGAGAATTTTGATACATAAAATCGCCTTCAGCTGGGATGCTATACACAGAAACACCAAAGAATATCTCATGCATTGACACGATGCTATAATGATCTAATTGGAATCACATTAATAGCGCCTCCTTCACCACCGTTCAAAAAGCCGGCAGTCATAAAAATTCAACTTCATTACTTCATATGACATTAAAACCTATTGCCACGAGACTATGTGTCAGTCAATAAATATTTCTTCACAAAGGTGTCCTCCACTGATTAGTACTACTAGTACTACGTCTACTTCTGCTACTACTACTTCTACTACTATTACTGCTACTACTACTGCTTCTACTGCTGTTACTGCTGGTGCTACTACTACTACATAATAGTAATTATAATGCTATTTATTATAATAATAATAACAATATCATTTGTTATTAATAATATAACTACTACAACTATGACTTAAGAAATCGTAATGACACGATTGCAAATAAACCATACCCCCAGCCGGGATTGAACCCGCGGTCATAGAGGTGCCTGTGCTAACTTTCCTATGGTGTAGAAATATACCTAGTTGGATGAATCTTATTGTGGCTAGCTGGTCTAGTGGCTAACGCGACGGGCTGGAGTTTTGAGACTCTATGACCGCGGGTTCAATCCCGGCCGGGGGTATGGTTTACTACAACTATGTTCTCGATATCAAGCCTGTTTATTCTTATACTCCTGCCTCCCCAAGGAAGAGCATACCTCCAGAGTCACCAGGGGTGACTCAGCTGAGACGACACCGCAAATCCTACTGCACCAGCATCTCTGCTGCTTCCTACGAGCTCCATGTAAGTGGTGAAGACATTTCATAAACTGATGACAGACTGTACTCGCCACAGGGCGTCTGAGGCGACTGTAGTTAAGTGGTACACCCATGTACTGAATAAAACACCATTTCCTTGCAATGTGGTTGCTATAAATAGCACAGTACTTGAGCTGAAGAAGGCTCGTCAGACTCTTACTATACGGCTTTCCCCTCCATACTAGAATCGGAGAAGACTCAGCGCGACTTAGCTGCAGTGTTGCTCCTGGCAGAGCTGCAAACTGTACCCAACTTGAAAATTCTTTAGGATATCAGTTTACTAAACTATTTATAACACAGTACTCAACCTAGATCGAACACTCACTACTCTTACCCTATAACTTCTCCCGCCATAGAAATGCAAAGACTATCCAACTTGTACAAACTACGACACACAGGAGCCACCATCCTCCAGGAGCCAGTGACGGGTCACTATTTGTAAAAGACCTGCGTCAGAACCTCGTCACTGACGAATGTATTACCTCCATCATACTCGTTATGTACTTAGTAATCAAGATCCAAACACTGAAACACATTCAGTAAAGGTGTCCTAAATGAAAGCATTCGTGTTTATTTTCTTTACGACTTTCTTGCTAATTTTAAAGTTACAACAAACTCCAAGACAAATTTAATTAAATGTAAACACTGAATTCCCCTCACAAAGCCACCAAGGTGTGTAATACAACTTTAAGTGCTCTGGAGACTGGTAATTATCGAATTAGTTTTGATTCATATGTAAATTGATGAACCATTAGAGCCATTAATCTACATAGTGATGCTCGACCAGTTGAGAAATGTGATATTTTCTTTTATTCTCGCATAATTAGACTATAACCATAATGCAAATGCGTTTTTTGGCAGATATTTTTAAACACTGAAATATAATCAAGGTCTGTATGCAACATGTTATGGCTATTTAACTTATTCACGAAAAACATTTAAAAATTACTAATTTATTTATACAGAAAACATTTTAACTAAATATAAGAATATTAGTCAAAGAGGCCATTGGGCTTGTTTTATATATCTAGATATAATATTTTTATTTGTAGAGGGATATGTTACAGGCTCAGTAATATATGTACTTCCTGTTTAGAAATTTCATACATAAAATTTCCCAGTCATAGTATACATATACTGAATCCTTAATTGTGACACCATGATACGTGAGAGAAGGATTTACTGTGTTTTTTCTATATTTAAGGATATCTATATTATAATATCAAAGAAGTGATATGCAAAATATTAGATTTTATACTACCAGAATATGAGAGCATATTTTGTCAGCTAGTGTCTAGGAGAGATGTATTGGGAAGTAAGTGCAAGGTGTACATAATCCCACTCAAGAGGTAAGTGGCAGGTGTACATAATCCCACTCAAGAGGTAAGTGGCAGGTGTATATAATCCCACTCAAGAGGTAAGTGGCAGGTGTATATAATCCCACTCAAGAGGTAAGTGGCAGGTGTACATAATCCCACTCAAGAGGTAAGTGACAGGTGTACATAATCCCACTCAAGAGGTAAGTGGCAGGTGTATATAATCCCACTCAAGAGGTAAGTGGCAGGTGTATATAATCCCACTCAAGAGGTAAGTGGCAGGTGTACATAATCCCACTCAAGAGATAAGTGGCAGGTGTATATAATCCCACTCAAGAGGTAAGTGGCAGGTGTATATAATCCCACTCAAGAGGTAAGCGGCAGGTGTATATAATCCCACTCAAGAGGTAAGTGGCAGGTGTACATAATCCCACTCAAGAGATAAGTGGCAGGTGTATATAATCCCACTCAAGAGGTAAGTGGCAGGTGTATATAATCCCACTCAAGAGGTAAGCGGCAGGTGTATATAATCCCACTCAAGAGGTAAGTGGCAGGTGTACATTAATCCCACTCAAGAGGTAAGTGGCAGGTGTATATAATCCCACTCAAGATGGTAAGTGGCAGGTGTATATATCCCACTCAAGAGGTAAGTGGCAGGTGTACATAATCCCACTCAAGAGGTAAGTGGCAGGTGTATATATCCCACTCAAGAGGTAAGTGGCAGGTGTATATAATCCCACTCAAGAGGTAAGTGGCAGGTGTATATAATCCACTCAAGAGGTAAGTGGTAGGTTGTATATAATCCTACTCAAGAGGTAAGTGGCAGGTGTATATATCCCACTCAAGAGGTAAGTGGCAGGTGTATATAATCCCACTCAAGAGGTAAGTGGCAGGTGTATATAATCCCACTCAAGAGGTAGTGGCAGGTGTATATATCCCACTCAAGAGGTAAGTGGCAGGTGTACATAATCCCACTCAAGAGGTAAGTGGCAGGTGTATATAATCCCACTCAAGAGGTAAGTGGCAGGTGTATATAATCCCACTCAAGAGGTAAGTGACAGGTGTATATAATTCCACTCAAGAGGTAAGTGGCAGGTGTACATATCCCACTCAAGTAGGTAAGTGGCAGGTGTATATAATCCCACTCAAGAGGTAAGTGGCAGGTGTATATAATCCCACTCAAGAGGTAAGTGGCAGGTGTACATAATCCCACTCAAGAGGTAAGTGGCAGGTGTATATAATCCACTCAAGAGGTAAGTGGCAGGTGTATATAATCCCACTCAAGAGGTAAGTGGCAGGTGTATATAATCCACTCAGAGGTAAGTGGCAGGTGTACATAATCCCACTCAAGAGGTAAGTGGCAGGTGTATATAATCCCACTCAAGAGGTAAGTGGCAGGTGTACATAATCCCACTCGAGAGGTAAGTGGCAGGTGTATATAATCCCACTCAAGAGGTAAGTGGCAGGTGTATATAATCCCACTCAAGAGGTAAGTGGCAGGTGTATATAATCCCACTCAAGAGGTAAGTGGCAGGTGTATATAATCCCACTCAAGAGGTAAGTGGCAGGTGTACATAATCCCACTCAAGAGGTAAGTGGCAGGTGTATATAATCCCACTCAATAGGTAAGTGGCAGGTGTATATAATCCCACTCAAGAGGTAAGTGACAGGTGTATATAATCCCACTCAAGAGGTAAGTGGCAGGTGTATATAATCCCACTCAAGAGGTAAGTGGCAGGTGTATATAATCCCACTCAAGAGGTAAGTGGCAGGTGTATATAATCCCACTCAAGAGGTAAGTGGCAGGTGTATATAATCCCACTCAAGAGGTAAGTGACAGGTGTATATAATCCCACTCAAGAGGTAAGTGGAGGTGTATATAATCCCACTCAAGAGGTAAGTGGCAGGTGTATATAATCCCACTCAAGAGGTAAGTGGCAGGTGTATATAATCCCACTCAAGAGGTAAGTGGCAGGTGTATATAATCCCACTCGAGAGGTAAGTGGCAGGTGTATATAATCCCACTCAAGAGGTAAGTGGCAGGTGTATATAATCCCACTCAAGAGGTAAGTGGCAGGTGTACATAATCCCACTCAAGAGGTAAGTGGCAGGTGTATATAATCCCACTCAAGAGGTAAGTGGCAGGTGTATATAATCCCACTCAAGAGGTAAGTGACAGGTGTATATAATTCCACTCAAGAGGTAAGTGGCAGGTGTACATAATCCCACTCAAGAGGTAAGTGGCAGGTGTATATAATCCCACTCAAGAGGTAAGTGGCAGGTGTATATAATCCCACTCAAGAGGTAAGTGGCAGGTGTATATAATCCCACTCAAGAGGTAGTGGCAGGTGTATATAATCCCACTCAAGAGGTAAGTGGCAGGTGTATATAATCCCACTTAAAGAGGTAAGTGGGGCAGGTGTATATAATCCACTCAAGAGTGTAGAGCAGAAATGAGTCTTTCTTGCCGTAACATATAACGATTATTTCGCTGTGTAGGAGACTGGATGTGAAGCCAGAAATATTTTAGTTTGTTGGTGTAATTCATTTGTACAGTTTGTTGTTGTTTGTCTGTGTGTGGTGTGGTGTGAGTGTGTAAATTTGCCTAATTGTCTCACCTACTTGTGTTGCATGGAGATGGTCGAGACTAGCTCCTGGCCCGTTTCTTTATGAACGCTACTAGGTCCTCTCTCTACCTGCTCCATGAGCTTTATCATACCTCGTCTTAAAGCTATGTATTGTTTCCTGCCTCCACTACTCACTGCTAGAGTATTCCACTTCCTGACTACTCTATGACTGAAGAAATACTTCCTAACATCCCTTTGACTCATCTGAGTCTTCAACTTCCAAGTGTGACCCTTTGTTTCTGAGCCTCTATGGAACATCCTGTCTCTGTCCACCTTTTCTATTCCACGCAGTATTTTTATGCCGTTATCATGTCTCCCCTAACCCTCTTGTCCTCCAGTGTTATCAGGCCGATTTCCCTTAACCTTTCTTCATAGGACATTCCCCTTAGCTCTGGAACTAACCTTGTCGCAAACCTTTGCACTTTCTCTAATTTCTTGACGTGCTTGATCAAGTGTGGGTTTCAAACAGGTGCTGCATACTCCAATATGGGCCTGACGTACACGGTGTAAAGTGTCCTGAACAATTCCTTACTAAGGTATCGGAACGCTATTAAGTTTGCCAGGCGCCCATATGCTGCAGCAATTATCTGGTTGTGTGCTTCCGGAGACATGCTCGGTGTTATACTCACCCCAAGATTTTTCTCCTTGAGCGAGGTTTGCAGCCTTTGGCCACCTAGCCAATACTCTGCCTGCGGTCTTATTTGCCCTTCCCCGATCTTCAAGACTTTGCATTTGGCGAAGTTAAATTCGAGAAGCCAGTTGTTGATCCAGGCTTCCAGCCTGTCCATGTGTCTTTGTAGTCCTGCCTGATCCTCATCTGATTTAATTCTCTTCGTTAACTTTACATCATTTGCGAACAGGGACACCTTGGTGTCTACCATCCAATTATGTCATTCCACATATACCAAAAAAATAGCACTGGTCCTAGACTGACCCCTGTGGGACCCCGCTCGTCACAGGTGCCCACTGTGATAACACATACCATAACTCGTTGTTGCCTCCCTGTCCGGTATTCTCTGATCCATTGCAGTGCCCTACCTGTTATACGCGCCTGATCCTCTAGCTTCTGCACTTATCTCTCGTGAGGAACTGAGTGGAAGGCCTTCTTGCAGTCCAAGAAAACGCAATCAACCCACCCCTCTCTCTCGTGTCTTACTTCTGTGTGTGTGTGTGTGTGTGTGTGTGTGTGTGTGTGTGTGTGTGTGTACTCGCCTATTTGTGGTTGCATGGGTCGATTCATAGCTCTTGGCCCCGCCTCTTCACTGATTGCTACTAGGTCCAGTCTCTCCCTGCTCCATGAGCTTTATCAAACCTCTCCTTAAAATTATGTATGGTTCCCGCCTTCACTCCGTCACTTGCCAGACTATTCCACTTCCTGACAATTCTATAACTAAAGAAATACTTCCAAACATCCCTTTGACTCGTCTGAATCTTCAATTTCTAATTGTGATCTCTTGCTTCTGTGTCCCATCTCTGGAACATCATCTTTCTGTCCACCACGTCTGTGTCCATCTCTCCTCGCATTATTTTATATGTCGTTATCATGTTTTCCCTAATCCTCCTTTCCTCCAGTGTCGTCAGGTCAATTTCCCTTAATTTTTCTAAGTAGAACATTCACCATAGCTCTGGAACTAGTTTTGTTTCAATTCTTTTCACTTACTCTAATTTCTTGTCGTGCTTGACCAGGAGTGGGTTCCAAACTGGTGCTGCATACTCCAGTATGGGCCTGACGTACGCAGTGTACAGAGTACTGAGGTATCGGAACACTATTCTCAGGTTTGCCAGGCGCCCATATGTTGCAACAATTATGTGGTTGATGTTATACTCACTCCAAGATCCTTTTCCTTGAGCAAGGTTTGCAGTTTTTGGTCACTTTTCCTATATTCTGTCTGCGGTCTTCTTTGACCTTACACGATCTTCATGACTTTGCATATGGCGGGGTTAAATTCGAGGAGCCAGTTGTTGAACCAGGCTTACAGCCTGTCCAGGTCTCTTTGTAGTCCTGCCTGATCCTCACCCGATTTAATTCTCCTCATTATTCTTCACATCATCTGCAAAATGGGACACTTCTGTGTCTACCGCTTCTATCATGTGATTCACATATACCAAAAATTGCAATGGTCCTAGGACTGACCCCTGTGGAAGCCTTCTCGTCATAGGCGCCCACTCTGACACCTCGTTATGTACCATGACTCGTTGTTGCCTCCCTGTCCGGTATTCTCTGATCCATTGCGGTACCCTTCCAGTTATGCATGCATGTTCCTTTAGCTTTTTTGAGGAACTGTGTCGAAGGCCTTCTTGCAGTTCGAGAAAATGCAGTCTACCCACTCCTCTCTCTCGTGTCTTACTTCTGTTACTTTGTCATAAAACTCCAGTAGGTTTGTGTCTGGATTTTTCTTCCCTGAATCCGTGCTGGTTGTTGTTTATAAGTTTGTTTCGTTCTAGATGCTCCACCACTCTCCTCCTGATAATCTTCTCCATGACCCTGCATACTATACACGACAGTGTATAGTATGCAGGGTCAGGACATATCCAAATCTTTTAAAATCCCGAATAAGAATCAAGTTATCCTCTGAACGAACTGCGTGTAAGGGAGAGAAAGTTTTTCTTTTTATCTCTGATCAACTCTAGGATGATGATGTAATTCTCCCCTTGAAAAAAAAACATCGAAAACTTCATCTGTAAAGTCAATTTTAAAATTTTAAATCATTTAAATAAAAAGACACGATGTTCATAAAGTTTTTCTTAGCCTATATAATCAGGTATCCCTGAAAGATACCTTAAAGTGCACGCCAGAATTACTTTTCCTTCAACGTGTTTGGTTTGATTTCAATCGTAACTAGGGAAGCTTGATTCGTTCGGCTTCAAATTTTCATTACAGGTTCATAATTGTCATACATTAGCAATGTCTCCCCTAGTGAAGCAAAATTTCGATGAACACTATCAGAAATTATGTGGGTGAATATTTACAAGTACAATACAATTAACCTTCCACCCACATAACTGGGGAGAACTCTGACACGTCTAAACAAATATTTACTTACTGATATTGATGCAGGTTGTGGGACTTCAGAGACACTGGGTCACAACAGAATCACTGGGTCGCAACAGAATCACTGGGTCACAACAGAATCCCTCCTTCAATGTCCACCGTCTCAGTTCCCCAACTCACTTCGGGACCTTAGATAGATTAGGAATATGTAGTTCCTGAATATTACCAAAATTTAAGCCAGTAACACTGGCAAATAACAAATTTAGAAGAAACAATATGACTTGTCAAGAGTATATTTGTCATTACTACAAATTTCATATTAAACGAGTACACTAATTACAAATATAAGTTACACCTACCCATTTAGTCTATGGGAGATATATCCTAATGTCTTCCTACATGAACGAACACTAATAATGGCCAATAGTAGTTGATATAATTAAAGTTCTAATTGACAAAAAATCAGGACGTATCCAAATCTTTTGAAACCCCGAAGAAGAATCAAGTTATCCTCTGAACGAACTGTGTGTAAGGGAGAGAAAGTTTTTCTTTTTATCTCTGATCTCCTCTTGAAAAAATAATCGAAAGTATCACCTCTGATGTCAATTTTAAATTTTTAAATTATTTAAATAAAAAGACACGACGTTCATAAAGTTTTTCTTAGGCTATATAATCAGGTATCCCTGAAAGGTACCTTAAAGTGCACGCCAGAATTACTTATCCTTCAACGTATTTGGTTTGATTTCAATCGTAACTAGAGAAGCTTGATTCGTTTGGCTTCAAATTTTCATGACAGGTCCATAATTGTCATACATTAGCAATATCTCCCCTCAGAAATTATGTGTGGGGTGGGGTGGCACTGAACGTCCGAGATCGCTTGAACTGTTACATAAAAACGGGTATTAAGTCTGAAGTAACACATAGAGAGTCTGTCTGGATAGAATTTTCAAGAGGGGCATGAAAAATTGATTCTACTTGTGATACACCGTCCCCCAAACTTAGATAGGGACCAAGGTAGACTACTATGGGGGAAAATTGTAAAAGCCACAAGGCACAATAATGTAGTAATTATAGGGGACTTTAACTTTAGTCAGAATGATTGGAATTTCTTGTCTGGGAATTTAGACTCAAACGACTTCTTAGAGGTATTTCTGGATTGTTTTTTGAAGCAGTTTGTGACAGAACCTACAAGGGAAAATAACCTGCTTGACTTGGTTCTGGCAAACATGGAAACTGTTGTTAATAATTTAGAAATTGCAGAGGAACTCGGCACAAGGGATCACAAATCAATTACCTTTAGCACTGGATGGAAGCATGACAGTAGAGATAATTCAGTAATGGTCCCAGATTTTTGTTTAGCAGATTACAATGGGCTTAGAGAACACTTACCGTCTCTGGGCTGGGGTAACGAAGACAGCTATCAATATGACAACTTTCTGAACACTGTACATGCTGCCCAAAGAACATTTATCCTGTATAAAGAAATTAGATCGAATAAAAATGACCCAAAATAGATGAATAATAGGCTCAAATATCTTTTAGGGTATAAAAAAAAAAAAAAAAAAAAAAAAAAGGAATTTGCAGGCGTATCAAAATAGGTGAGAGTCATCTTATGAATCAGTATATTGACATTAAGAGGGACATTAAAAAGGGGATAAGAAAAGCTAAACGGGAGTACGAATTTAAAGTTGCTAGGGATTCGAAAACCCAAATAAAATTTTCCAAGCGTATAGAACAAAAGTTAAGAGATAAGATAGGTCCCCTTAAAAATAACTATGGGCATCTTACTGACAAAGAGAATGAAATGTGCTTGATTTTAAATAATTATTTTCTCTCGGTTTTCACACAGGAAGACACTAACAATATCCCAGTAACTAATTTTTATAGTGGGCCTGAAGAAGATAAATTATGTAACGTCACAGTCACTAGTGAAATGGTTATGAAACAAATAGACCGACTAAAGCAAAATAAGTCGCCGAGACCTGATGAAATTTTTTCAAGGGTTCTTAAGGAATGCAAAATGGAACTCTGTGAACCAATAACTAATATTTTTAATTTATCTCTTCAAACAGGTATGTGGAATATGGCTTATGTAATTCCTATTTTTAAAGCAGGGAATAAGTCGTTACCGTCAAATTACCGCCCAATAAGCCTGACCCCAATTGTAGGCAAATTACAAGAGTCAATTGTAGCTGAGATTATAAGAAGCCATCTGGATAAATATAATCTGGTTAATGATACTCAGCATGGATTCACAAGAGGTCGTTCTTGTCTAACTAATTTATTAACTTTCTTCAGTAAAGCTTTTGAGACTGTTGATCACGATAAAGAATTTGATATTATTTACTTAGATTTTAGTAAGGCTTTTGATAGAGTTCCGCACCAGAGACTGTTAAAGAAAGTGGCAGCTCATGGCATTGGGGGAAAAGTGCTCTCGTGGATCGAGTCATGGCTCACAGACAGGAAACAGAGACTATGCATAAATGGGGTAAAATCCGAGTGGGGATCTGTAACAAGTGGCGTTCCACAGGGATCAGTCTTGGGCCCGTTGTTGTTTATAATATATGTCAATGATCTTGATGAGGGAATTACTAGTGAAATAAACAAATTCGCCGATGACACAAAGATAGGTAGGATAATTGATTCAAACGTAGATATCAAGGAACTTCAGGAGGATTTAGACAAACTCAATACCTGGTCAGAAAAATGGCAGATGCAGTTCAGTGTAGATAAATGCAAGGTTCTGAAGCTTGGGAGTGTCCATAACCCTAGCACTTATATGTTAAATAATATAGAACTTAGCCATACAGATTGCGAAAAGGACTTGGGGGTTATGGTGAGCAGCAACCTTAAACCAAGACAGCAATGCCTAACCGTACGTAATAACGCAAACAGATTACTGGATTTATATCAAGAAGTGTAAGCAACAGAAGTTCAGTGGTTATATTACAGCTTGATACATCATTAGTAAGGCCTCACCTAGATTATGCAGCCCAGTTCTGGTCTCCATATTACAGAATGGACATAAATTCGTTAAAAAACATTCAGCGTAGAATGACTAAAATAATACATAGCATTAGAAATCTTCCTTAAGAAAGACTGAAGACTCTCAAATTACATTCACTTGTTAGACGGAGAATGAGGGGAGACATGATCGAAGTGTATAAGTGGAAGATGGGTATTAATTAAGGGGATATAAATAAGGTCTTGAGGATATCTCTCCAAGAGAGAACCCACAGTAATGGATTCAAATTAGACAAGTTTAGTTTTAGAAAGGATATAGGAAAGTATTGGTTCGGAAATAGGGTAGTTGATGAGTGGAACAGTCTACCTAGTTGGGTTATTGAGGCTAAAACCTTGGGTAGTATCAAATTTAGGTTGGATCAATACATGAGTGAGAGGGGTTGGATTTGAGTGGGACTTGCACATGAGTGGATCAAGTTATCAGAGCTTATTTCTTGGGTGGCATTGAAAATTGGGTTGGGCAAATGTTTTGTTGAATATCAAAATGGTATACAATACCGACAGGTTGGTAGGTAAGACACATAGGCAACATTTAGGCAGCTTTATTCCGAAACGTTTCTCTTACCCAGTAGGCTTCAGTCTAGTACAGAAAGTAGGCAGGAGCAGTAGAGATGTGAAGAGTGATGGACTGATTACATCGTCTTCACATCTCTACTGCTCCTGCCTACTTTCTGTACTCGACTGAAGAAGCCTACTGTGTAGGCTAAACGTTTCGGAATAAAGTTGCCTATGTGTGTGTACGAATGGTATACAATACCGACAAAATGAGATTAAGACACATGTGCAACATCTGGGTATCTTTATTGTAGACGTTTCGCCATCCAGTGGCTTTATCAATACAAATTCTAGGACATAACTTGAAGACAGTAGAACTATGTACAGAAGATGAGGTAATCAGTCCCTCAACCTAGGAGTAGGTGCGAAGAGCACCATAGTCGTGGAGATTCTGAAGCAGAAGAAAGGATCCTGACGCTTATATAGTAACGTCAGGTGTAGCAGACGAGGGCATATTCACTGGTAGGCGGGATTCCCCAGTGGAAGTAGGTCCTTCCCAAAGAGATGGGTTAGTTGTAGTAGTAGTACTACAACTAACTACTACTACAACTAACCTATCTCTTTGGGAAGGACCTACTTCCACTGGGGAATCCCGCCCACCAGTGAATATGCCCTCGTCTGCTACACCTGACGTTACTATATAAGCGTCAGGATCCTTTCTTCTGCTTCAGAATCTCCACGACTATGGTGCTCTTCGCACCTACTCCTAGGTTGAGGGACTGATTACCTCATCTTCTGTACATAGTTCTACTGTCTTCAAGTTATGTCCTAGAATTTGTATTGATAAAGCCACTGGATGGCGAAACGTCTACAATAAAGATACCCAGATGTTGCACATGTGTCTTAATCTCATTTTGTCGGTATTGTATACCATTCGTACACAACTTGTCAGACACTGCAACATCATGGAATCTTAATTTTGAGGACATGTACATAACCTTCACGACTACGACAACTACTACTACAACTAACCCATCTCTTTGGGAAGGACCTACTTCCACTGGGGAATCCCGCCTACCAGTGAATATGCCCTCGTCTGCTACACCTGACGTTACTATATAAGCGTCAGGATCCTTTCTTCTGCTTCAGAATCTCCACGACTATGGTGCTCTTCGCACCTACTCCTAGGTTGAGGGACTGATTACCTCATCTTCTGTACATAGTTCTACTGTCTTCAAGTTATGTCCTAGAATTTGTATTGATAAAGCCACTGGATGGCGAAACGTCTACAATAAAGATACCCAGATGTTGCACATGTGTCTTAATCTCATTTTGCCTATGTGTCTTACCTACCAAATATTTTGTTAGTGGTAAGGATTGTAAAGGACCTGCCTAGTATGGGCCAACAGGCCTGCTGCAGTGTTCCTCCTTTATGTTATGTTCTTATGAGTAAGGTGAGGTCACCTTCTCTGAGTGAGATGGTGTCACCTTCTCTGAGTGAGGTGGTGTCACCTTCTCTGAGTGAGGTGATGTCACCTTCTCTGAGTGAGGTGATGTTACCTTCTCTGAATGAGGTGTCAGCTCTAGAGTTCGTCACGGCCACGCTAGCTTGAGATTCGTCTGTAAAAACTTGCATCTGTGGTCACAGTGGTGCCTATGCTAACCTTCCTATGGTGTAGAAATATACCTAGTTGGACGAATCTTATTGTGGCTAGCTGGTCCAGTGGCTAACGCGACGGTCTGGAGTTTTGAGACTCTCTGACCGCGGGTTCACTCCCGCACGTGGTATGGTTTGTTTGCAATCGTGTAATTACGATTTCGTGAGTCTTGTTTGCAACGTCTGAGTTGCCAGATATTATTTCTGCCCAGCAAAGAAAGTCGAGAAACATTTTTCTCCATATGCACACGCATTTATAAACAAAAATACAAATGCCTACGAATACACATGTATACACACGCTTGCATATTTTTATAGTTATCTGAATTTGAATTTTATGATCGCCTAACAGTATTTCCATTGCGAGCGCTCAGATGGCGCTGAGGTTAAGAAATAATTGGATATACTTATCTCGATTAGCGCAGCGGCGAAATAGATCTGGTTTTAGTAGACCTGAATCTAGTGTTTAGTGTACTTCTTGGGTAATATTGTCCTGTTTCAGTGAGAATTGATGCATGTAGATACAAGTCTGTAATGAGTGGTGGTGTGTGTAAATCAGAGAAAGATATTCGAAATAATATGAATCCTTGCAAGATTTGAACCAACCAGATGATTGCAAAGGAGTCCAGACTAATCATCTTAATGCACTCCTCATAGGAAATTGCTTTATGCTGGTGAGGGGCTCTCCATCCAAGGAATTGAACCTGTTCTTCCCTTGTTTGGATGGAACCAGAATGCCTCTCAATTTTAATTAACATTGCATGGTTCCCTGGGCTTTAAATCTCCCCCATGAATACTAATTGTATTCAGCATTGGAAGAAAGAGTGTCACCAGTTAAACTGGAAGGATAGTGTGATTGCTGCATAGATTATCTGTGTTTCTGATTCTAGCCGATATATTGTGGCGAAATGTGCCTTTGAACAAGTTTTATGTATTGAACAAAAATCCTACAGTGTTTCTGAAGAGGAAAGAAGTTAACTTTTCTCTATACTCTCCTTCAAAAACCTGGTTAGTATAACTGCCGGTCAGATCACTCAAGTAGTGAGTGACAATACTGCAATATCAGCTGTAAGAGCCTACATTTCCAGTGAATTAAAAAATTGAAACGATAATGACAGGTATAAGATCCGACATTTCATATGAGTGACAATACCGGTAATACAGCTGAAGGAGCCAACATTTCAACATGAGTGACAGAACCAGTAATGATAGTGTCAGCTGTAAGAGCCGACTTTTATGTGAGTGACATCACCGGTGGTTCTGCTGTCCAGTGAAGGGGCTGACATTCCACAGGACTGAGCCACATGTGTGCTAATGGGATATTACAGACCACCGAGGATAAAGTTTCAAAGAATATTTTCTTACTGCCTGAAAGAGTCAGTACTTTTGTGGAATTTAGTCCTGTCGGTGTATTAAGAGTTAGATTATTCAAAACGAGTTAGTCTTTTCGTCCCCAGGAAATCGCTAAAAGCATAAGAAGCGATACAACACCTGAAGAACGGGAAGCGTGAGGTAGTAAGGCTTGATTCAAAGAATAAGAAGGTAAAATTAAGACACATGTGCAACATCTGGGTATCTTTATTGTAGACGTTTCGCCATCCAGTGGCTTTATCAATGCAAATTCCAGGACATAACTTGAAGACAGTAGGGCTATATACAGAAAGATGAGGTAATCAGTCCCTCAACCTAGGAGTAGGTGCGAAGAGCACCATAGTCGTGGAGATTCTGAAGCAGAAGCAAGGAGCCTGGCGCTTATATACTAACGTCAGGTCAGGGGTAGCAGATGGGGGCATAGTCACTGGATGGCGAATCGTCTACAATAAAGATACCCAGATGTTGCACATGTGTCTTAATTTCATCTTGTCGGTATTATATACCATTCTTGCACAACTTGTCAGACACTGCAACATCATGGAATCTTAATTCTGAGGACATGTACATAACCTTCACGACTACGACAACTACTACTACAACTAACCCATCTCTTTGGGAAGGACCTACTTCCACTGAGGAATCCCGCCTACCAGTGAATATGCCCTCATCTGCTACCCCTGACCTGACGTTAGTATATAAGCGCCAAGCTTCTTGCTTCTGCTTCAGAATCTCCACGACTATGGTGCTCTTCGCACCTACTCCTAGGTTGAGGGACTGATTACCTCATCTTTCTGTATATAGCCCTACTGTCTTCAAGTTATGTCTCAGCTCACGTGAACCTATGTTTTGCAAACCTCAGATTCAAATGTTTCACTGTCTTCTCTGGTAGTTTCTGCTGTACGATTGAATTGAATACCCAATTACTTACTGTCACGATTTCAAAAGAGGCCAGAGATCTACCACAGTTGTCCAGAGCTATTCTGAATACTGGTAATTCCTGCAATCATTGTCCTCATCGCTCCCGGGCCGTGTGGACATGCTGCGCAGACGCTCCCGATTCAGTTGATTTTCTGCGCAATTTTCCTGTTTTGAGCAATCAAAATGGCGGATAGACGTGATCGACGTGTAAATACTGTCTGTGTGGAACTGGTACATGGTACCCTAAGCAGTTCTACAATGCAGGTGCTACTCCCAACGATTATTCGTGATGTGTATGGGACACCCAGTGAAGAGCTTTATGGTGTGGCTGTTAACGGAGTTACGAGGATTTTCATCAAATTCATAAATGCCGGATTTTACTCAAGCATAGTTGACACGTACCACGAGAAGAGGATGGCCGTGAATACATCAGTGGAGGTATGTCTACATGATGTATCCAGCTATGTGACATATGTAAAAGTCAGGAATGTGCCCTTTGAAGCTACAGAGTATGATATGTTAGCGGTATTCGGTCGTTATGGCAAGATTCATGCGGCAGAATTGGGAGTGTGGAAGGATGGGCCTTATGCGGGACTGCCCGAGGGATCCTTCAATCTGAAGCTGACGTTACGGCAATCAATTCCTTCGTATGTTTTATTGGAAGAGTTCCGAACGCAGGTATACGTATACTTTGCGGGACAGAGAAGGACATGTAGGCTGTGTGGATTATTTGACTATATGGCAGCCCAATGCCATAGGAAACCAGGACGGAGGGAACAGATGCCAACACCGGTGGATCAGCAGTTGGGTCCTGTGGTGCCGGAGACAGATGCGGCCGAAAGGCAGGCATCGTGCAGTTGGAGTGAGGAAGTGGAAAAAGCAGAGGCAGAGATGGACTCATGTGCTACGTTACCTGTAGGGATGGGGCCTGAGCAGACGACGACAACGAGCAATGACGGTGAGCCTGTAATAAGAACATAAGAACATAAGAACGAAGGAACACTGCAGAAGGCCTACTGGCCCATGCGAGGCAGGTCCAAGTCTCCTACCGGCTTAAGCCAATGCACCCAACCTAGTCAGGTCAGGTCACATTGACTTAAGGGAGGAACACGGCAACCGACCTGGTAGCACAAGCTATTAGGTCTAACTCACACCCACCCACATCTACTCATGTATTTATCCAACCTATTTTTAAAGCTACACAACGTTCTGGCCTCTATAACGGTACTTGGAGTTTGTTCCACTCATCCACAACTCTATTACCAAACCATAGGCTTTCCTATATCCTTCCTGAATCTGAATTTTTCCAACTTAAAAAACCAAATTGCGCGAGTCCTGTCTAGGTGATTTTTTTTAAACACACAAATTTTAATCCCCTTTATTTATTCCTGTCTTCCATTTTTAAAACCTAAATCATATCCCCCAATTCACGTCTTTCTAGAGAGTGGGTTTGGGGGGCCCCTTAGTCATCCTCATGGGGAAGGGGTTTCTGTTTCATGGGATCAACTTTGTCACCCCTTTGTAAAATTTTCCGAGAATTTTTATCCATTCTGAAATTAGGGTGCCCAAAAACCCGTGAAAGCATAATCAAAAATGAGGCAACCAAGGATGTATAGATTTGAAGAAAAAACCTGAGGACTCCTATTATTTAGGGCTTCTTGATATGAACCCAAGGAAATTCTATTAGCTTTTTTGGGCGAACATTTATGCCTGTTGTTTTGGGGTTTCAGTTTTACGCTAACAGAACTCCAAAATTTTCTTTTTCGCAATCCGTAATATTAAGATTACATTATTTTTTTTATATGTGGTTTGGGTTATTGCCCCCTTTTCCAACTTTTAGAACTTTGCTTTGCAAATATTAAACTGCTTTCTGCCATTCCCGGGACCACTGATCAGTCTATTTCAAATCTTCCTGGATTTGCTCGAATGTCCTGTCGGGAATAAATTCGAGGGGCCTATTTTGGTTTTCATCGGCAAACTTGCCGATTTTTCGCTCTTTTCCCCTCACCCTATGTGGTTTATGTAGATTGTAAAACAGCAGGGGGCCCAACACTGACCCTGGGGAACCCGCCGGGGACATTTCCCCCACCCCGATTTCCCCCCCATTTTGCAAACTCTCTGCTGCCTATTTGAAAAACCATGCCTTATCCAGGAAAAAAATTTCTCCTCCTATTCCATGTGTTTTAATTTTCCTCAATAGTCTTGATGGGGGCCCCCTGTAAAAAGGGCCTTACTGAAGTCATATACACAGGAGGGGAATGCGGGTTGAGGTTTTAAAATCCCTTCCTGGGTGAGGTGGGGGGGGAAGTCTGGTGTGGAGCGGGACGCTCTTGGAGAAGATTTCAGATTTTTGGGGGGACGTGGGAAGACCGGGGGAAATGGGGGGGAAGAAGCCCCACGGTAGTGGCTGGGGGTGCAAGGCGTGCCGGAAGAGGAGGTTTTTTTGTGGAGCGGAGGTTCACGAAAGAGAACAGTGGGACTTTCTGATATGGAGGGGACGTCTTAACCCCAAAGGGCAGAGCCCGGGGAAGAAGTCTTGGGGGGCCCGGGTTTTGGCCTCCTGGAGAGGGGGTGTAGGGGGTATGAAGTACTAAAGGGGGTTTCAAAGGAAAAGGGGGGGGGGGGGATTGGACAGACAGGGTGACAAACGGGGCTCAGTCAGCAGCCGGGTTTCAAGCGGGGGGGGGGCCATTAAAAGGCGGGGGGGAAAGCCGCCTTTACTGTAAAATTTCAAGGTTGTAACAATCAATGAAAATTGGCCCTTGGGGGCCCGGGGTTTAAAAAAGGTTTTAGGGTGGAAGGGTTTTTTTAAGGAGATTTATTTTAGTTAAAAGTTTCATTCAAAAAGCATAATTATAATTTTGGGTTTGGTGAGATGTCTTTGAAAGGATATAAGTTGTATGGGGTGGTCGTTGAGGTTGAAAGGGGGGGTTCTGTGGCTGTAGGGGAAAACCAGCCCCTTTGCGAATTTTTGGGTGGGGGAGTGGGGGAGGGGTGTGTGGGTTGGGGGGGGGGGGGGGTGCAACGGGGTTTTTGTTTTATGGGAAATATATGGGGCCCGGAGGGCAAACAACGAGTCAAGGGGGGCCTTTGTGAGGGTTTTTTTGTTTGTACTTTTTTAAGGGGTTTGATGTATTTTTTAAAGGGGGGATGGGGGAAAACCGAGGGGGGTGGGGTGTATTTTGGGGGCATGTTACGCAATGTTTTGGGAGACGTGGGGGTTTTGGATTTTTGGGGGAAAAAGGGGGGTTGGGGGGGGTTGGGAGTTTACGTTTTTTTTCAGATGGGGTTTTTGCTGCAAGAATTAGATAGGATCTATGCAACGGAAGCTTTTAGGGGTTGTTGGGAGTAAAGATTTTGTTTGGGGGGGTTTTTGATCTTTGGGCCATTTAAAAGCAGATCTTGGTTGGGGGGGTTTTGGGTTTAGGATTAAAATTTCGGGTTTTAAAAAATTTAAAATTTGAAAGACTCGTGAGGAGTGAGGAGGTGAGTAGGGAAATTTGGGGAATGGTGGCAAATTTTTTTGGGATTCTAGTAAAGGTGGAGTATTTTTTCTTAGAATGGGTGAAAAGGACACTAAGCCGGGTATAGCGGGTTTTTAAAAAAGGGAAAGGGGAAAGGGGAAAAAGGCAGGGTGGAGGTAGGGGTTTTTGAAAAATTATTTGGAATACAGCTTAAATGGGTTTTTATGAGGGGAAAGGGGGGGCGGCAGTTTCCGGAAAAATTGGTGCCCAAATCAAGGGGCAGGTTGGCAGAGTTACATAATGGTAGATTTGATGCGGTAGTGTAAGGGCGGGAATGGAGGCTGTGCCCGTGGGGGGTTTAAAACCTTGGGGAAATGTTTTTGGCGATGTTTTACGGTAAGGGGAGAAGGATTCGACTATTTTAAAAAATTGGAGGTAAGTGAGGATATGGGTGGTTTTCAAAAGGGATTGGTATGAATACTACAGAAAATTTTTGCTGATTTTGGTTCCAAAAGGAAGTGGGGGGGAAAGGGGGGGGAGGGCGATGCTATTGAGGAGGTGGGGGGGGGGGAGGGTTAAAGGGGCATGGGGAGGAGGGCATGGGGGTGGGAGGTGAGATTAGCATGGGGGAAAATTGAGGGGCCATGTTTTTAAAAAGGTACTGGGAAGGCACCGGGTATAGATGGGGTTTCAAAAGATTTTTTTTAGAAATTTAATGGGGCACATTAAATACGGGCTGGTGAGGATATGAATTATAGCAATGGGAGGGGGCAGTTAGGAAGGCTCAGCGAAAGGGTTTTGTCCCTATTGTACGCAAAAAAACAAGAGGGGAAGGGGTATTGGGGTGGGGTACAGAGCTAAATTTTGCTAATGTGTGCCCACTACAAGGTGTTAAAGGGGGGGTTTTTTCATTAAAGGGGGCAGATGGGTATTCCAGGGAGAAATTTGAAAATATGGGATGGCCCCATTAGGGATTTTTTTGGGGGGTTGCAATGGGGAGGGGTTTTGGGTTTTTGAAATTTGGGAAAAAAGCATACGACTGTGTTGATAGAAACCCTTTTGAAAGGGGTTGTTTGTTGCATCTCGGTTTTGGATGGGAGGGTGAGGTGGGTTGATTAAAAATGTATTCATCTGCAATGGGGCGGGTACAAATTAATGGCAGGATGGGAAAGGGTGTAAGGAAGGAGAGGGGGTTTTAGAAGGGGGTCCCCCTTTTCAAAATTTTTTTTCGGTATGCAGCATCCCTTTTAAGGGGTCGTTGAGGGGAGGGGGTTTTTTAAAAGGGGAGAAGGATGGGTGTATAGTGTGGGGGGGGTATGTGGACGATACCACTGTTCTGAAGCCCGGAAATGGAGGGGTTGTGTACGGTGGAAAATGTTTTTGGAGCTTTTTGGTTTGGGCTTTTGGGAAAGGGGGTTGAAAAGAGCAAAAAACAAGTTTTTTGGGGGGGTGGGTTTCCTTTGGGGGGGGGTTTTGGGGTTTTAGTTTAGGGGGGAAAATGGTGGCTAGGCTAAAAATTTGGGAGGTTTTTATAATGACAGGGTGGCGGGAGGGGTAGGGAGGGAAATTTGGAGGTGGGGGTGAAGAAGGCAGTAAAAAGGGTTTAAGGGGGTTTACGGGCGGGGGACGTCACCTTACCCAAAAGCGGGCGTAATTTGTAAATTCATTAGTTTATAGTAAAGTGTGGGGGGATGGCTGGGGGGGTTTCCCCTGCGGAAATCAAGACGTACATGGATTCAGAGGAGGGGGGATTCGTTATGTTTGGGGGTTTTGGGGGGCAAAGGCAAGTAAGGAGGTGGGGGAAAGTCGAATGTACGCAAATGGAGGGAATTTGGGCTTTTTTGCCTTGGGGGGAGAGAGTTAAAAGGGCCCCATATGTGAAACCGAGGTTTGTTAGGGGGGGGGGGGAAAAAAGGGGGTTTGAGTGGGGGAAAATGGGTGGAGTGTGCGGAGAAGATGGGGGGGAAAAAAAAATTAAATTTAATGAGAGGATATGTAGGTTTTTTGTTATTTATTAGGGAGGGGAAAAAAATTAGGGGGGGCGTTTGGTGATGATGGCTGGAGGCCGGGAAAAATCCGGGGGGTACGGTTTATCCCTTGTATTTTTGGGGGGAGATTAAAACAAAAAAAAACAAAGAAAGGAAAACTGGGGGCCCTTTGGCCCATACTAGCAGGTCCTTTCAATTATCCCACTAACAAAACCTTTGCCCAACCCAATTTTCAATCCCCCCAAGAAACAATGTAGTGCGGCTTCACACGGGAGAAAATGGAAATTATCATTAGTTATTCTACAAAAAAAAAAAAGTTACTAAGTTTTTGACATTTGAAAAATATCTTCCCCCTTACCCCAAAAAATTCCAAAATTTTTTGAATTTTTCCAATTTCCAAAGCCAATGTAAAACAAACATTTTTTTTTCATGTTCCTTCAATTTTATTGCATTTACTTCAAAATAAAGGGGGGATTCTGAAAAAACAAATAATTTTTTCCCAAATATTCATTTTTTACTACACTGTACTAGTCAGTTAGCCCTTATTATTATAATAAAAAAAGAACGCTAAGCCACGGGACTATACAGATTACCCTCTCAAAACTCATTTTTCTCTTACCCGGTCAAAGAACATGTTTAGAAGAGAGCATAATGTTTTATATGCTAGATGGTCCTTGACACTAAAACTATTGGCCTGTTTTTTTCATTCTAGATAATATCTTTTTCTGTTACGTATGTCTTTCTTTCAATAGTAGATAAATAAGCGTGGGTTATTATTATTATTATATTGAAGTTTTTTTTTCCTGTCCCTGGGGGGGTTTTGGGGGCTGGAACAGATTAAGGGTTTTAAATTTAAATTTTTCAACGGGGAAAAAAATTTATTTGCTACGGGGAAATTGATTATGGCTCGGTCAAAAACGAATTAAAGTCAGGGTACCATGTATATATATGGGATTCCTTTGAGTCTGCTGATCTTTTAATCCCAAACCAGAGAAAACCAAAAGGTTTTTGAGTAATTGCGAATTTTACAAAAATTTAAATAAAATACTCTGAAACATTGCCGTATTCAGACGAGACAGACAATAAGGAAGCTAAGTCAGTTTCACCAAACCCCGAAATCTAAAAAAAATTCTTAAAACGAAACTGGGAAAAGGCTGAAAACAAATCTGCGAGGAAAAAGAATGGAACATATAAAGAAGATGCGTCTAGCTGAAAAAGACTCAAGTACCAAAATCAGCCTGGGGGTAAGCTGGGACCGAAGGTGGAGATGTATACCATGGGGGAGTCTAAACCCATAGGATTATAAGCATCGTTTGGGGGGGAAGGAATGACTTTCGAAAAAACTAAGTTAAAGCCGAGAGTATGGGGGTTTGATATGTTATGATGGGGATTTAGCACCGAAACTGTTTTTTTTCAATGGGATTGGGGAGGGGCAGACCTTCGTCACTTGGAGAACGGAACGCTTTTGTGCAGTTTTTTTCTGCGAAGAGTTTAGGGGGGTAAGGGGGTGGTTAGCGAAGGGTTTTTTGGTTGAGGGGGGGGGGTAATGTAGAGACCCCGCGAGCCTTAAAATTAGAAGTACGCGGGGGCTCCGAGAAGTGAAAAGGGGCCATTATGTATGTGTGGCGGATTTTTTGCATATTTCCCGGGGATGAGGGCACGGGGGGGGGGAAATTAGAATTTGGGCAATTGCGGGGGGGGAAAATAAACAGTTTGCAGGAACAAACTTATTTACGGGGGCAGTGGGGGGGACGTTTTCCGGAGACCACTGCAAAATTACGGTCGTGGCCCATTTTTTTTGGCGAGCTAATTATTCGTAAAAAGGGCGGTTTCCTTTATTATGGGTTGCATTTGTTTTTTTGGAGGGGGGTGTAGAGGGAAATTTTTTTTGAAGGGGAAATTGAGGGTTGGGGGGATGTACTGGTGGTGCTGTGTTGACAGTAGTTTTGTGTGAAAAAGGGTTTTTATAAGCCAAGATTTGTATAAAAGGGGCCCTTTTATTAAAAAAGGATTACAGAAGTCCTGTCCTTTGGTCTACCGTTTTTGCAAAGATTTTTTGGGGATGTATTTTCGTAGTATTTATTGTAATTTTGTAGGAATTTTCTTTTCCTCTTAGATGGCTTTTATATTTGGTTTTAATGTTTGTTTTCCCTACTGTTTTAATGTTATTAAGTTTCGTTGCTGAGGCAAGTAGCTGTAAAAAATCTTTCAGTTGTTGAGTTTTATAGCTTATGCAATTTTGTGTAAAGTTATTTTTGTTTAAAGAATGTTGCGGGTAATAACCAGGATTTGTTCTTAAATAAAAACCATAAACAGTTGCAGTATAAAAAGTTACTAAATTAAGTTTGACACTGCTGGATCAATACGTGTGGGAATATGGGGTGTTAATTTTTTTGAGGGTTTCGGGGGGGTCCCCCCCCAACGTTTTGTGTGATGTGTAATATTTTATCTTTTGTATGTTTGTCAGTGAATGGTGTGTATGTATTTTGGTGTTGTTACACAGGTTAGGTAAGGTTAGGTAAAGATTAGCCGGATTCCCCCGGCCCCGGGGCCTGCCAAGTGGGGGCCCCGGGCTTGGCTCCCTCTTTTGGGAGTCTGGACCTAAGTCTCCCCTGGGAGGAGGCACAAGCCTCCTCATTTTGGGACCAAGGGCCCCCGGCCAGCCACAACTGGGGCCCCTTTTGGTCTGCCATCCCCACCCCAAGGAGGCTAATGGGGGAAAGACGTCTTATGAGCAAAGGCTGGGCTCAGGGACCTACCCCCACCCCAGAAAGGGTTGGCAGGTGTCGATGTTGTTACACATGCCTCTTTTTTATTGGGGTTTTTTAAAAAAAATTTTTTTGCACTTGTGGGAAAATTTTTAGTAATCTTGTCCAATCCTGTTTGTGGTGTTTTTAATTTTTATACACCCCTTTTAAATTTTTAATGTTTTAAAAAAAATATAAAAAAAAAATTTTTTGCAAGCATGGGAAGGGGCAAATCACCAACTTGTAGACATGTTTTCCACGATTCAGTTCTTATCACAATTAGTTTTTAGGAATGAAAACTTTTGTATAAATTTCACCAGTTTTAAATCAACCCCCCCGTGAGGTTTTAAGTTTTTCCATGACTTGGTTATTAAAGTAATTCAGTTGGTCAAATTGTTATTTTTGTCCCGGTATTAATCAGTGACCAGAAACTTTTTTAGAAACTACCATATTTTTCCCACCTGTGGAAGTTATATTTATGGCAACAAATAAAAACTGGGGTTGGGGGGGGGGGTTATGACCCTGGTACCACGTACCTATTATACGCTTACCCAGAGTGTTTTTTCCTAAACCCAAGGCTCTTTTAAAGAGACGCGCCCGAAGGACTAATTCCCCCATTTCAGCATAATGTTCCGAATTTCTCTTGTTCAGTACCATATTTTGAACTCATCGGGGACTCGTCAGATTGTTTATAACTATGTAGTTTCCTAATTTTTAGTTGGCTTTAATTCTGCATAATCAACTGGATAATTTGGATAATTGACTCACATGCACTAAAACTCTTTTAAAGAGAGCTGTTTTC
>NW_026474720.1:0-11010 GCF_026875155.1 Cherax quadricarinatus
AAAAATACGGGCCAAATCCCCAAATAAATAGAAAAACTTCGGGGGTACCGGGGACTGCCTGCCTCTGCTAATGCTCACATTACAGACGAAAACCCAACAATTTCGGCTCCTATTTGAGGGGTTTAAGCCCAATGAAACCCCCTAAAAAGAGGAAAATTTATGCACATTTTTTTTAGTGTGCCTGTCCCACTTTAAAAAAAAATGGCACCCCCCCCTGCTCATCAGCACAAGGCCAGAGTTTCCCTGTCGGTTCCTTCTTTAAAATACCTTAGAACAATAGTAAGTAAATCAGTATTTTCACTATAAAAATATACAGCAAATTTTTGGTTTTTTTTTTTCCACACTGTGGCTGGGGGGAGGCGTTGCAAAAAATAAAATTTCCCGTTCCTTTAGGAGAGGATTCCACCCATTTCGGGGTTTTGATGGCTGTTCTCCTATAGTTTTACTACATTTCATCCCTGCACACTTGGTCAGTTTTTAACCTTCAATATCAACGTGCCCTTTTCCCCTTTAGTTTTTTTCATTTACCTTTGATTGAATACATTTTAATTCCAAGGGAACAATTTATTAATTCGCGAAAACTTTCCTGGCCATGAACAACACTTTGACATTCTGGACAACACCTTTGTGCATCTGGTACAAGTCAAACTTTGCCCAGAGGCCACAATGTTCGATTTGTTCAGTACAATTAATAAAATTCACCGGGTTGAAGGTTTCTGCCCGATTTACTGCCTCTGTCGCACCATAAAAGGTTCCTTAGGGTAAAAAAATTCTTATCCCCACACAAACCAATGATAAATTACTTTATTTAACATTTTAAATTTATTCCCAAAAACACTGCCGCTTTATTAATTTTCATCACTTTCTTCAGATTATTTCGTAGACAGGGACAGCTTCCAATTTCCTTCCACAAATTAGGTGAGGGTTAATAATCGCATCGGTGAAATCACTCATTACACAGGGGCCCCAATTTTATCTGATTCTCCCCCTTTCCTAACACTGCATGGAACCCCTCCAAATTTTTTCTCTTCTGTATACTTTACGGAACACCTCTTCCGTCCCTATCAGTTTTTCGTACAGCCCCCCCCCTCCCAAAGGGGCTCTGGGAGTAAAAATTTTTCCAGGTACACCCTCGTTGGTTAACTGAATTGAACATCTTTACTTTATTTTTTTCTACAATTTTAGCACCCGCACAAAATTTGTGGCTTATCCAAAAATCATAAATCTTGGACGGGATCTCCTACTGAAAATTTTTCAAAACGCTGTATAAACTTTTTTTGTGACAAGTCCTGGCCACTTCTAAATGAACCCCCCCTATACAACAATAAACAACATACAACACTTTCAATGGAACCCATCTGAAGTACCTATTAAAATGATTGGCCACTATAGTCTAACCGTTACATCAAATGGGGTTTTACAATTGTACACCCTCCTTTGCAATGGGGAGGACCTGGTACATATAGGACTGCATCCCATCGACTATTACCAAGTTTAATCACCCTTTTTACACTTTTCTGTTCTTGTGGAAATCCAAAAGTTTCCCTAATACAATTTAAGGGATCTTGTACCCCACCATGCATTTTTTTTTATGGGCATTAAAACAATTAAAATTGTTAGATGAGAGTTTTTGGGGAAAAGATAGGTTTTAGCATAATCACCCAAATTTGCATTTTGTAACCTACCTCTGCACCTAATTTCATTGTTCTCTAAAACAGCCCCAATTTTCTATTATGGAACCCTTTGCAAATTTTTTTTTTCCACATCAATTTAATTTTTCCAAGATTTCTTCTTGTCCCTCGTACCAATATTCAAAGGATGTAAAACTTATATGAATATTCTCTTGTTTTTAAAAATTTTAAAACCCCCTTTTCACATTTATTAGTTTTGGGGAAAAAAGAATTTCCCATTACTCAGGGGTAAGGAAGAAAAATATTTGGGGTGTGGGGCCAGAATTTCAAAAAGGAACATAACGCCTTTTTTTTAAAGGCCAAATTTGCTTTATTTACCAACCTGCTCGGGCCTTCAAACCATGAACTATTTCAAATTTCATAAGGTAAACCTCGAGACAAGAAATCGCTAATTCCCTCACCAAATATATGATTAAAAGTTAAACAATGACCCAAACTATATACTTCCTTTCATCTGATAAATTTTAGCGACTCTGTTTTTTACATGCACAATTTTACTGTTTCCATTACGAATCCATTGTAAGGATACCTCATTATCAGACCAAATTACAGTGTTGCTAATATTTATATCCTGCAACTTATTTCTTATATAATTAGCTAATTTGACACCCACATAAATGGCTGTTAATTCCAACTGAGGTAAGGTGCATGATTTAATTGGAGACACTTTAGCCTTAGACATAAGAAGAGAAATAACACTATTACATTGAAGCTAAGCAACTGCTCCATACGCCAATTTTGAAGCATCACAATGTGGAGTATATTTTTCCCATCTGGATTGGCCACCTGGCGTGGGAACTCCAGTATTGGAATTTTTTCATAATCACTAATTAATTTATCCCACCTGTTAATGAATTCCTCAGGTGAAGTTTCATCCCAAGCACATTTAAGAACATAAGAACATAAGAATGAAGGAACACTGCAGAAGGCCTACTGGCCCATGCGAGGCAGGTCCAAGTCTCCTACTGGCTTAAGCCAATGCACCCAACCTAGTCAGGTCAGGTCACATTGACTTAAGGGAGGAACACGGCAACCGACCTGGTTGTGGAGAAATTTTCTCCAGGAGGGGGTATCAGCCCCCTTCAGCCCTTTCAGCCCCTTCAGCCCCTTTCAGCCCTGAGGGGCCAAGCCCTCTCAGAAGGGGCGAGCGTCTTGTTTACTGCTACAGTGAGTAATTGATCACAGATGCTATGCGACGTAGTCAAGTGACCTCTGCTCCTTGCAGCGGTGTTGCAAAGTGTATTTTTATAAGAGACAGTACATCTCTTACTTAGCAGGACAACTAAGGA
The DNA here is from genome assembly GCF_026875155.1 of Cherax quadricarinatus. NCBI lineage: Eukaryota > Metazoa > Arthropoda > Malacostraca > Decapoda > Parastacidae > Cherax > Cherax quadricarinatus. The sequence continues at coordinate 2,981 of NW_026474720.1, forward strand.
AAATCCTGCTCCCACTTTATTACCATGGTAAAAATAGTGGACATTGTTGTCTATGCTTAAGACAGCAAGAATCAAACATTCTGCTTTGCTTCATCGAGGAAGTGGCAAGGAAGCAAGGAGTACTAGGCTAGCTTTTTTTTTGTGCTAGGGCAGTGATGGCTTGGGGCGGTGTGGCGTCGCCAGATTAACTTTGACTCTACTATGAGTGACACTGACGCCAGGATAACCAACAAAGAACACTGATCTGTGCATTAGTGTGGACAAAGTGTCTCACAAATCACGATAAACACTTACAGAGAAGTGTGATCAACTTCTTAGTGATATTGTGTGAACAATTATTGATGAACAGTGTAACAACGAGTGTTGCGATCCAACAGAGTGTAGTGCGACATTCTTCAAAGAACACTATTCTTCAATCAACTCAACGGATATCCGGGCATACTTATGGGTCAGATACATATACCCAGGTAAGTGTTCTAACTCGTGATGTACTACTATTGACTGCGCAGTTGAGTATAAAATCGTGAGTTAGTCACTTATCATAAACCCCGGTGATATGCGGACCATTGAGTCCAAACAAGTACGTACATCGTCAGCCACCAGTGTATGAAATATGCTGACATAACACCCCCTAGGGGTAATTTATAATCATACAAATTATATTTCTTGACAGCCCATGTTGAGATGGTTTCGACAGCTTCTAGACCTCGTCTGCAGGGGCGGCTGTGCAGGTGATGAGTTGTCCTTTTAAGTTAAGTATAAGTCTTTAAACTTAACTGGTAATGCCATTTCTCAACCGAATTGGTCGTGCTCGAACCGGATAAAGACCACACTGTGGTCCAAATATGTTGTACTACAGTGTACAAATAACCTATGAGCCAAGGTCCTTCGAAAAAAGCTGTAAAACTAGTGTTTTACAATATAAATCAGTATAAATGAGTCCCTCCAGACTCAATCACAGAGAATGGGCAGCCAAAAGAAAACGGGCGCTCACCCAGCGTTCACCCAAAGAAAACGGGAGCTGGGTGACTCACCCAACGAAAACGGGAGCTGGGTGACTCACCCACACCCTGCACCCACTGCTCCAATCTCGAGAAGTGCTGACCAAGACAACAACCCAACAGATGTTCAGTTTGTCTGTGTGTATATACACAGTGTTTATAATGTTTATAGACAGAAATTAAGAGACAAAATTGTGTTAAAGTTTGTTTCTTATAGATCTACTTGTTATATTAAAGGAACTTATATATAAGGTGTAAGCTTTCAAATATATATTAACAGTGAAATTTATATATGTGTAAGTAATATTCACGGGTAATTTACAGTTATACAGTGACATTTATAGTGTATAGTGAATGAAGTGTATAATATCGTTATTTACGATTAATCATCGTGGTCAGGCTGACACAGCAAACTCAAGCCATAAACACCAGACACATGTACCCTGTACCCTTCATGGTTATTGACCCTGAGGTTAAGCTTAGTGGGTCAGTAGTGTCTGACACGATTATTGCTGACTTAAGCATAACAAAAACTCAGCTGTCTATAGCAGTACAGTGTTTTTTAAACACTCTAAGTGTGGTGCTAGAATTTTCAGTATACCATTAAAATGGCTTGTTTGAAAACTCAGTTTCAGTCTTTACAGACTAGGATTACACAATTAGAAAATTTAATTTCAGTCTGTATAGGATTAACTCAAGATACAAACATAGATTTTGATGATCTTGAGATCAAGTTTGAATTATTTACACAACGTATGGAAATAATTAATTCAGACTATACACATTATGAAAATAAATTTCTTGAATCAGATCCATCTGAGGATGAAATTAAAAATGTTTTGGATACTTTTAGTGATCAACAATTAAGGTGGACAGGAGTACAGGCTATCTGCCGAAAAACTCCGTCACAGAGACCTACTACTAGTGGTCAAACACCTGTTACACCTGTAACAACAACAAGTGTCCCATTACCAAGCTTACCTACATTGTCATTACCTATTTTCAAAGGTCATAATTATGAAGAATTCATTAGTGGTTGTCAATCCATAGTAAATTCACGAACTGACATAGATGAGATTGCTAAGTTCAGTTACCTTAAATGTCTTGTGAAGGGAGAACCCTATGAACTGATTAAGTCATTTCCGGTGGTCAAAGGCAATTATCAAATAGCCTTACGTGTCTTAGCAGACAATTACTTTGATGCTGACAAGGCCAAAGTTAGACATGCAGTCTTAATATCAAGCTTGAAGCCACCCAAACATTGTTTTTCAGACTTACAGGCATTTAGAATCACATTAGACAATAGTCTCAGATCTCTAGGTGCTAAATATGACCTAAGACAATGTGATTGGTTTATCAGTGGTATTGTACAAGATAAGTTGTCACCACAAACTATTGAACGATTAAATATTATGTTCAATAAACGCTATTTCACTTGTGAGGAAATTAGCAATGGTTTACAAACAATAGTTTCATGCATGCAAGCAACGAGACAAGATGAAAAATCCACAAATCTGGTGGATAATAAACCTTCAACTCAGTATAAAAAGAGTATAACTACTCCCACTAAACCACATAATGGAAATCCCATATAGGCATTTATCAAGCTGTGAATACAACAGACAGTAAACAGACTGTCATACATAAACGTACTCCAAATGTGTACTTTGTGACGGAACACATTGGGCACAGTATTGTAGTCAATACACATCAATGGAGGCACGTAAACAACGTGTTCATCAGCTGAAAAGGTGCATCAAGTGTTTAGGTGAACACAAGGGAGGTAAATGCTCACTGAAGAAGTGTTTTAAATGCAAGGGTATGCATCATACAGCATTATGCCCAAATACTTTTGCTGAACAGCAGAAGACTTCCACAGAATCAGGAAGTCAACAAGCAACAGCATTAAATGTGAGAGATAAGTTTAAAGCAACTGCTCTCCGATAGCTCGAGTTGAGTTATCTAATAAATTACAACAAAACCAATGTGCTAAACACTATTTGATCAAGGCTCACAAAGGTCCTCATAAGAAGAACAGTGTTGCAGAAACTGAATAAACAACCCTATGCCAAAATACAGTTAGATTAGAGCTGGTTTTTTCCACAATTCTGGTAAACAGACATATGACCTAGCCAGAATCACTGTTGGTCTAGGAAACAGGAAAAAGACAGTATAGAAGCTGTGGTAGTAATGATTTTGCCTAAGTCTGTGCAGATCCAGGGATTAAAAGAAACAGTTGCAGCACTGAAAGCAGCTAAGGTCAAGTTAGCCTGTCCTGACATACAGACGGACACAATTAGTCCAATTGATTTAATCATTGGAAGTGATTATTATCACTGTTTTGTGCAAAATATAGTAAGTAAACATGATGTTCACTTGCTGAAAACAGCAGGAGGCCACATGATATGTGGTCCCATTCCCTCTCAAAGTGGGAAAGAAGCTGATATTGATTCAGTGGAAAATGTACTAGTTACGAGAATAACCGCTGATCATGTACCACAGCAAAAATTATCATTACTGGAAGAAATGAATGAACCAGTTAATAAGTTGTGGGATTTAGATGCGATAGGTATTGATGTAAATAAACCAAGCCCACAAGAGTCTCAGACTTATAACCAATATATTTGGACACTGTCAAATATAAAGATGGACAGTATTGGTTAGGTTACCATGGAAATTAAATCCACCACATCTGCCTAGCAATTATCGCATGGCTTTCGGACAGATGAAAGCACAAATACATGAGCTCAGGAAGAATCCAGAGTTACTGACTGTCTATGATAATATCATACAAGAACAGTTGGACAATAATTCATTGAGGAAATGTCGAAGATAAGTTGAAGACAAACGCTCATTATCTCCCGCACCATGGAGTCAGAAAAGATTCTGAAACCACTCCACTACGTGTTGTATATAATTGCAGCGCACGTGCAAATAAAGATGTAACAAGTCTTAATGACTGTCTGATGACCGGACCCTCACTAACTGAGAAGCTTGGAGACGTGCTTATGAAATTTCGCACAAACCCATATGCCTACACGGCTGATATTTCCAAGGCTTTCTTAAGAGTAGGACTACAAGAAATAGATAGAGATTATACTCGATTCTTGTGGCCTGAAAATCCACATGATCATCAAAGTCCTGTGAAAACTTATCGCTTCAAATCAGTATTATTTGGTGCAACAACCTCTCCATTCTTACTAGAAGCTACTCTAAATACACATTTGAAGAAATCTGAAAGTCCCTTCAAAGAAATCTTAAAGAAAAGTTTCTATGTGGACAATCTTCAAGGTACTGTGAATAAAGAGGAGGATTTGAAATCCTTATACAGAGAAGCTAACAAGGAGATGAAAGAAGCAAACATGCCTCTAAGGATGTGGAATACAAATTCAAAGCAATTAAGGGAACTTATCAAAGAAGATTTCCCTGAAACTGAAATTCCTGATTGCAACAATATGCTGGGACTTAATTGGAACACACAGGAAGATACTTTGAGTCTCAAAAAGATAAACAATAAATCATGCAGTACACTCACTAAACGTAGTTTACTGTCAGAGGTATCACAATGTTTTGATCCTCTAGGACTCGTCTCACCAATTACCATAAAGGGTAAAATGCTTATGCAAGATGCATGGAAACTCAAAATTGGATGGGATGAGAACTTGCCTCTAGAAATGAGTCAAGCATGGGATGAAATATCCAGGGAGTTTAAGCAACTTCATCAAATTACATTTCCCAGACAAATAGGTCAAGAGGGAAACAAGTACACATTACATGTGTTCTGTGATGCGTCAACCAGAGGTTACGGCGCTGTAGCTTACATGAGTAATGCTGAAGGAAGTACACTAATTACTTCAAAGGCCAGGGTAGCACCCTTGAAGGTCAGAACAGTACCACAATTGGAACTGACAGCACTCTATGTAGTACAAAATTAGCTGTCTATCTCAACAAGTACTTGATCATCTCACTATTGAGAAAACCGTGATCTGGAGTGATAATGAAGCAGTTCTCCAGTGGTTAAGAAATAATAAGAGTAAGCTGGTCTATGTACAGAACAGAGTAGCAGAAATAAAAGATGCAGAGAGATTATCTCTTTCTTCACGTCTCTACCCAAGAGAATCCAGCTGACATGTTGTCACGTGGTGTCCCACTCAAGAAATTTGTGGATAATAAATTATGGCTCCACGGACCGAACTGGCTCTCTAATGAAAATAACTGGCCTCAGCAAAAAGCTCACATTATGCCAGAAGAAACAGTCTGCTTGAACACAGCAGAATAAGTTGTGTAAATACTGCAGCAGCCACAACAGAAATAGTCATTGATGGATCTAAATACTCATCTTTGGGTAAACTATTAAGAGTTACAGCTCTTGTCTTTGAATTCATTAAAGGAATAAAACCTGATTATGAATGTCTTGAACCCATTAAATACTGGGTGAAACTAATACAGAAAGACGTTTTCTCTACAGAATATAAATTTCTAGAAACACAAGATAAATCCCCAAAGAAACCTGTTATGATTAATTCTTTAGGACTTTATCTCGACTCAGAAAAGATTATAAGATGTCGAGGAAGAATTCATAATTCTTCACTACCCAAAGAAGCCATACATCCAATATTGATCCCCAAGAATCATTGGCTAACAAAACTGATTGTGCAAAACGCCCACAGTAACGTGTTACATGGTGGGGTAGCTGACACACTTTGTCATATACGACAATCCTACTGGATACCTCAAGGTCCGACAAGTGTGAAAAAACAAATAAAGGACTGTATTACTTGTCGTCACTACGATATGCGAGTATGTCAGTATCCAGTCCACCTTCATATCCCTCTGAAAGAGTTTGTCATATCACTCCATTTGAGGTGACAGGTGTAGATTACACTGGACCAATAATTTTAACCAAAACAGTTGACCAAGTTCCCATCAAGGTGTACATCTGTTTGTTCACTTGTGCTACAACTAGAGCAGTACATCTAGAAGTAGCCACTGACATTCTGCTGAAACTTTTAATCAAATTTGTAAAGTAAAAGGACACAAGTGCAACTAATGTGACATTTATTGTGGCAACGTTTCGCTCTCCAGGAGCTTTATCAAGCCATTACAACAATACATGGACACAGAGGGTATATAAAGGCTCTGAGTGAGGTGCAATACTAGTGAGGTACCATTCGATGTTCACTAGTGGTAGTAGTAGTAGTAGTAGTAGTAACAAAAATAATGCAATATGGAAGAACAAATAATTCGTACATGAGTAAAAGGAAAAAAAGCTATTACTTGGGTAACATAAAAATAGGTTGGACAACCTATTTTTATGTTACCCAAGTAATAGCTTTTATATCCTTTTACTCATGTACGAATTATTTGCTCTTCCATATTGTATTATTTTTGTTACTACTACTACTACTACTACCACTAGTGAGCATCGAAATGGTACCTCACTAGTATTGCACCTCACTCAGAGCCTTTATATACCCTCTGTGTCCATGTATTGTTTGTAATGGCTTGATAAAGCTCCTGGAGAGCGAAACGTTGCCACAATAAATGTCACATTAGTTGCACTTGTGTCCTTTTACTTTACAAGATTTAATTTCCTCATGTTTACCATATCTGAGTAATTGAAATTTCTCATCGTTGAACTTCATATTGTTTTCTGCAGCCCACTGAAAGATTTGTTGATGTTCGCCTGGAGCCTTGCAGTGTCTGCAGTGGAGACACTGTCATGCAGATTCGGGTGTCATCTGCAAAGGAAGACACGGTGCTGTGGCTGACAATCCTTGTCTATTGTCGGATATGAGGATGAGGAACAAGATGGGAGCGAGTACTGTGCCTTGTGGAACAGAGCTTTTCACCGTAGCTGCCTCGGACTTTACTCTGTTGACGACTACTCTCTGTGTTCTGTTAGTGAGGAAAATTATAGATCCATCGACCGACTTTTCCTGTTATTCCTTTAGCACGCATTTTGTGCGCTATTACGCCACGGTCACACTTGTCGAAGGCTTTTGCAAAGTCTGTATATATACATCTGCATTCTTTTTGTCTTCTAGTGCATTTAGGACCTTGTCGTAGTGATCCAATAGTTGAGACAGACAGGACGACCTGTTCTAAACCCATGTTGCCCTGGGTTGTGTAACTGATGGGTTTCTAGATGGGTGGTGATCTTGCTTCTTAGGACCCTTTCAAAGATTTTTATGATATGGGATGTTAGTGCTATTGGTCTGTAGTTCTTTGCTGTTGCTTTACTGCCCCCTTTGTGGAGTGGGGCTATGTCTGTTGTTTTTAGTAATGTGGGACGACCCCCGTGTCCATGCTCCCTCTCCATAGGATGGAAAAGGCTCGTGATAGGGCTTCTTGCAGTTCTTGATGAACACAGAGTTCCATGAGTCTGGCCCTGGGGGAGAGTGCATGGCATGTCATTTATCGCCTGTTCGAAGTCATTTGGCGCAGGACAATATCAGATAGGGTTGTGTTAATCAAATTTTGTGGCTCTCTCATAAAAAATTCATTTTGATCTTCGAATCTCAGTCTGGTTATCGGCTTGCTAAAAACTGAGTCATACTGGGACTTGAGTAGCTCACTCATTTCCTTGCTGTCATCTGTGTAGGACCCATCTTGTTTAAGTAGGGGCCCCCAAAACTGGACGTTGTTCTCGATTTTGATTTGGCATAGGAGAAGAAATACTTTGGGTTTCTTTCAATTTCATTTATGGCTTTTAGTTCTTTCCCGCGATTCCCGACTCCTAAAGGATTCTTTAGCTTAAAATTCGATGCTTGCTATTTCTCTGACCAGTGTCTCCCTACGCATTTAGATATATTGACCTCTTTTAGCCGCTCTGTTATTCTTTTCCGTCGCCTGTAAAGGGAGCGCCTGTCTCTATTTTACATCTACTCCTCCTTGAGCTTAGCAATTACACATGTAAGAAAATTAGAATATAAATTTTAAATACATATTAATAAAATCTTAGCCAGACTTTGGGTTTTAACAAAATTAATGTTATACAAATACCCCTAATAAAATCTTGCCAGATTT
>NW_026474721.1:0-10958 GCF_026875155.1 Cherax quadricarinatus
TTACAAGTCTGTAGCACCTCCAATTTTCGGGGTTACAGGTTTTTATTTTCCACAAAATGTATTCTGTCATGAATTGATGTTTTTATTTATGATATTAAATAGACAATAATGGACTGCATGCAGAATCAGTTTAAAAATGCAGTACAAAAAGTAAAGTTTGAACAGCTTGAGTGTAGACAAATTTGAGTTAATGTATGGGCAGGAAAATGGGCAACACGGATGAGGAGAGTTTTTAAAAGAAATGGTGGCTGAAAAAACTAGACGCACATGTGAATACAGTAGCCCCCCAAAATCTGCAAGGGATATGTTCCAAAACAAACCGTGGATACCAAAAATTTCAGACAGTAGCAAACATTATATATAAGTTTTGTATTTGCATACATTTTTCCTTTTTTTTAAAACACATAGCCATTTCCCACCAAGGCAGGTTAACCCAAAAGGAAAGAAAAACCTTTCATCATCATTCAACACTTACACCTCACTCGTACATAATCACTGTCTTTGCAGAGCTCAGATACGACAGTTTAGATGTCCCTTCAAACTGCCAAAAACTCAAACTGCTCCTTTGAAGTGCGGGCATTGTACTTCCCATTTCCAGGACTCAAATCTGGTAACCAGTTTCCCTGAATCCCTTCACAAAATATTACCCTGTCACACTCCAACAGCTCATCAGGTACCAAAAACCGTTCGTCTCCTTTCACTTCCTATCTAACATGCTAAAGAACCCTTGCGGAAGTCCGAGCCTCTCGCCCTCATCCTTTCGGGGATGACCTCTACCCCGCCTTCCTTTCCCTACAGTTTTTACACTCTCCAAATTTCATTCTACTTTGTTCCAGTGTGTCTAAATGACCAAACCCCCTCAACAGCCCTCTTCATCCCTCTAAATTAATACTTTTAGCAACTCCACACCTCCTCCAAATTTTCCAGACTACAAATTCTCTGCACAGCATTTACACCACACATTGCCCTTAGAAAACAGGACATCTCCACTGCCTCCAGCCACCACCCTCGCTGCAACATTTACAACCCATGCTTCACACCTATGTAAAGAGTGTTGGTCCCCACTATACTCTCATACATTCCCTTTTTTGCCTCCATGGATAACATTTTTTGTCTCCACAGATACCTCAAACACACCACTCATACCTATGATAGTTTAATTTGATAAATTTAAAGGGCCCAATAAGTTTAGAATTAGCATTTTTTCACTGATGAAAGCACTCATGGTTTCTCTTAGGCTTTGAAGAACGCCACCATTGCTACTTTTGCATTCTGGGGGCCATCATTAAGCAAATTTGGGGGTTATTTTTGGGCCACGATAAACCATGGTTAACTGAAACCATGGAAACCGAATCTGTGGATATGGGGGTTCTACTGTATATGGTTTAAAAAATGACAAAGTTGATAAATGAGACACTTGCAATATTTTGTCTTTATTCTGGAAATTTTTCCAGGATAACGATACCCAAATGTTGCATAGGTGCACATGCCCTGCTTTTCCTCACTTCCCACATAATTATTATTATAATCAAAAAGAAGCGCTAAGCCACAAGGACTATACAGCGCTGCAGGGCAGGAAGGAAGCGAGGGCATCAGGTGGCAAAAGGGAGATGGATGAGCAACAGGTTACGGATAACAGCGGGGCAGTGGATGGTGAAAGGGTAAAGGGCAGCAAGAGACTGAACCAGAAAGGGCTGAGGGGAGTGCAAAAAGTATCATCAGAGTTTGTGGAGTAAATCAGTCGTTGTCAAGAAGTCAATGAGAGAGTCAGGATTAAAGGAGGGTCCATCAGCAAGAAGGGAAGGTAAAGAGAGAGTAGGAGAACGAAGACGACGTTGGAGGTAAATTCTGCTGCTCGCTGATAGAGAGGGCAGTCTAACAGAATGTGGCTAATCGATACGGGAAAACTTGACACTGCTCACAGAGAGGAACAGGGTGCCTCTCCATGAGATACCCATGAGTAAGACGAGTGTGGCCAATGCGAAGGCGGGAGAGAGTGGTCTCCCAACCTCGGCACTGATGCAAGAAGACGGCCATAACCTATGTTTGGGTTTAATAGAATGAAGTTTGTTACCGAGCAGAGTTGACCAACGTTGTTGCCAAGGGGTGCGAAGGTGGGTAGCTATTGCAGCAAAATAGTCCAGAATGGAACACCTCGATAGGAAATTGGTAGGTCATATACTGCTGACCGCGGCAGCAGTGTCTCCCTGTTCATTGCCCTGTACGTCGACATGACCAGGGACCCCAACAAAAAACAATATCTTTATGTTTGGTAGAGATACGGCGTAGCCAAAGTTGGATACGGAGAACTAGGGATGAGATGAAATAAAATTTTTTTCGAATAGCCTGTAAGCACTAAGGAGTCTGAGACTACACAAATGATGACACAGGCATAGATGCGATAACGAAAAAGTGCTGCAAGAATGGCATACAGTTCAGCAGTAAAAGCTAGCTGAAGATAGTAAATGCCCCTCGTACGACGCTGTCCGGAAACACTGCTGCGAATCCGACGCCGTCTGAAGACTTAGAGCCATCTGTGTCCCACAGCGGTGGCATGAGAATGAAGTGGAAGTGATCAAGAAAAAGAGAGGCGGGAAGCCCCCGTAGGCAGTTGAGCTTTCGAGCAAGGGGTGAGAAAGAACAGACCCGAACAGCTGGAACTTCCCAGGGGTAGGGAAAAGTGAGATGCTACATAACATATAAAGGTGTAACTGAAGGGAAGACAAGAGTGAAAGTAGGCGAAGAGAAAAGGACGGAGCAAACAGGGGCGGCCAACAAATAAAGAATGTCTACTAATATCGGTGACCATTCTATAAATGGAAGGATGTGTAGATCGTTAGAGCGTACATAGTAACGAAGCAATGGGCATCACGGCGATCAGAAAAGGGAAAGGAACATTTGCTTCTGTATAGAGGCTCTCAACAGGGGAAGAGCGAAAAGCACCAAGGCACAAACGTAAGCCTTGGTGATGGGATAGAGTTAAGGCTAGAGAGAGAAAGCAGGAGAGGCCGCGGAAAAAATTTCTGGTCACCATAATCGATTTTTCGATAAAACGAGGGCTGAATGTAGGCGAAGCAGAGTTCGACGATCAGCTCCCAGGAAAGATGAGCAAGGGTTTTAAGAAGGTTTAGCCGGGCTGTGACAAGTTGCCTTCAGAGAGGTAATGTGAGGTTTCCAGGTTAACCAAAGGGTCAAAGAGAAGGCCTTTAGAAACCTGACTGTATCACGTTCGGGGATACGGGAGCCATAGAGATACAAAGGATGATCGGAGATAACAGAGCGTCTAGTGAAAGTAATTTGGTGAGTTTTGGTACTTGAAAATTTAAAAACCCATGTGTGGTGGCCCAAGTGGAAAACACGGCAAAACCGCATGCTGGAGAGAAACTGCAATAAGGTGACAGTCAGCGCCTGCACAAGCAATAGCGAAGTCATCAACATAGAGTGATGACCAAATTGGGTGGAAGAACAGAGGCAAATCATTTATAGCAAGGAGAAAAAGTGTTGTGCTTAGAACACATCCCTGAGGGACACCTTCAGCTTGGACGAAGTCTGGGGAAAGAACATTATTGACTCGAACACGGAAATGTCTGTCTTTAAAAAAAGTTCTAAGGAAGGATGGTAGATTGCCTGGGAGGCCTAAGGAATGGGCCTGGGCCAAAATATTATCCCTCCAAGTTGTGTCATATGCCTTCTCAAGGTCAAAAAATATGGCAATAACTGAGTGATTATTCGCAAAGGCTTTAAACGAACATACGTATCCAAGCGTAGTAAGGGTCTATGGTAGAACAAACCCTTACGAAAGCCATTTTGACTAGCGGAGAGACTGTTGTGAGTCTCTAAATACCACATTAAACTCGAATTTACGAGGCGTTCCATCACTTTGCAAACTGCACTTGAAAAGAGCGATGGGGCGATAGTGGGAGGCATCATGTCCGTAGTACCCGGTTTGCGGAAAGGGGAAACAATGGCAGATTTCCACAGCTGGGGAAGAACTCCTTGTGCCCAAATAAGATTGAAAGAGGTGTAAGAGGACTACAAGGCTGACCGATGTAAATGTTGTAACATACGAATATGAATGTCATCAGGCCCAGCTGCCGATAAATCGGCAAGCTGAGAGCGTTGGCCTCCAGTTCTTGAAGTGTAAAAGGCACATTATACTGTTCTTCTCCGAGAGAAGAAAAGGTCCAAGGGTACTAACTCTCTGGCAGACTTTGAGGAAAGAACGGGGGGGCATAGATGGAGCCCTCGGGAAAAAAGGACCAGATGTGTGCCAAGTTCAATGGCAACGTCGAAAAAGGTTGCTATATCAACACCATGACCCGTAAACAGGAGCCGGGTCAGGAGAGTATTTACCACTCAATTTCCTCACTTTTTTCCAGACTCCCATCATGAAGAAGCAGAGGTGATGGTGGAAACATAGCTCGCCAACAAGTGCGTTTAGCTTCACGGATGACACGGGGGAGGGGATCGCACGCTTCTGCTTAAAAACACAAGTCTCTCAGCGGTTCTATTGTACCGGGACCTGCCCCATGCAGCACGTTTCAAACGGACTGCACGAGCACAAGCAGGAACCACCAAGGCACGCACTTTTGAGAATGCCTGCCTGAGGTTTGGGGGATAGAATGAGAAGCTGCGGTAATAAACTGATGTCGAGAAGATGTGTAGGAGCTCATCAATGGAGGAATGAAGAAGGAACCTCACTAAAAGCAGTGAGGTGTGAGTAAAGATCCAATTTGCCCGATCAAATTGCCAGCGAGGGCTACGGGAAAGGTGGTGAATAGGAAGGAGAAGTAAGAAGATCGGGAAAAAGATCGCTTTCATGTAAGTCTGGTAGAACAGACCAGTGAAGTCTAGTGCAGTGGAGGAAGAGCGACTGATAGATCGATGCAAGAGAGAGTATGAGTACGAGGACAAAAAGGGGGGGAGTACCCGTATTTAAAACATGAGGGGGTGAGAGGCAAGAAAAGCCTCCAACTGAATGCCACGTGAGTCACAATGAGACCCCCCCCCAGGGAAATGGTGGGCATATAAAATCACCAAGTAACAGAAGTGGTGGGGGTAAGGATGAAACAAGAAAGGCAAAGTTTGGGATAGAAAATCTCGAGAAGGAGAGAGATATAAAGACATATTGTAAAAACCCCTTATTCAAGTGGATACGGGCTGCAGTGTAAAAGCAGCGAGGTATGGACAAATAGTTGACAGTACGGAATAACATGCGTAGAAGAAGGGCACTTTCATTAAAAGGGCCCATCTGAGAAAGGATCCGAAGAATACAATAAATTATAGCCTGAGATAGGTTGGAAACAGCCGAGGTAATTTTGGTTCTTTTAAGCAAGCACCAACAGGGAAAACCTGGAAAGCAACATCTGAAGCTCACCCCGATTACCCCTGAGCCGCGGATATTCCACTGTAAATAGGCCATGATTGGCGATGAAGAAAATATCAGAATCTGTAGGTAAAGGCACCTACGGACTAGAGGGGTTAGAAAAGTCAACGTGTGGTGGCATTTGGGAAAATGTTTAAGTAGCGAAGGAACGGAGCGTTGCGAAGAATGGGGTTGTGAAGATGGAGGAGAGGGAAGAGAAGGAACAGGGAAATGAATCAGTGTCTATTGAAGGTTTATTTTCTGCAATATATTCTGAAATGGCTTCAAGGTTTCTGAATTCAAAGATGTATGGGAACCATATTGGAGAAGGAGGAGGAGGGTGAGTAAAGATTGGGACAGTAATTGGACTGTACCAAAATAGAGGGGGAGGGAAAAGTGTAAGGGACTGGAGATGAAGTGTGGGGGGGACAGAAGAGGTAGAAACCTGGGAGGTGACGAAGAGGGAGAAACTTGGGAGGGGACGGGGGTGGAAGGCATAGTACGAGGAGGAGGGGAATCTCCACACTTGTAATAGAAACCGAGAGAGGGAGAACTAGGTACAGAGACGGAAAGGTTAACGTGTGGAGGTGAAGAAGGGAAGGAAGGGGCAAAGAAGATTTGAGCAATGAGGATTTTTTGGACTTCTGAGTAGAGGGGCGATGGTATTAAATGTCGTACGGGTCTTGTCGATACTGGGGCTTGTGAGGAAGGACGCGAAGATGTGAGAACAGACGAGTTGTAAGTCGGGACGTCCAGCCAAGGACAGCAAAAGGATTTGATGCCGTAATGGCTATGGGAGGGGTAAACAACAGAGGAGGCTGCAGAAGAGGGACCCCAAGTGGGGGGATGTTTGGAAACACGAGAAATAAGAAACACGGGGTTAGTCTCCCTTTGGGGGCGGAGATGAGTAACTGCCATAGCATAAGGGAGACCTTCTGCCTCTTTGAGGCAACGGATTTTACGTTCATTTAAGTAGACCTGGCAACGGCGGGAGTACGAAGGGTGAGCTTCATTACAATTAAGGCAAGAGGGGGTTGACTGCAAGATGTATTTGAATGGTTTTCGCACCACAGACTGGGCATCCGGCCATAGATCTGCAATATTTTGCTGGGGGACCAAAACGCCAGCAATTTCTCATTGTTGGCGGTGTAGGTATCACCTTTCGAAATTGTAACCGATGTCCCGCGACATATACAGAGGACGGGAGTTCTCGGCTGTCAAAAGTTAAACGAGCCACATTGGGAAGGGTAACGTCTCCGCCCCCGGGCAGGGAAGGGGCATAAGTGTCCCACTTTGAGGATTGGGAGATCCTGGAGTTCCAGCTGTTCAACAAAAGTCATTGCCACATGACTGGAAATTCTGTTGGACTATGGTATGGGGCAGAATGACAGTACCACTACAAGAATTGAGAGAAAGATGTTTTTCAATAGTGATAGGAGTATTATCGAATTCGAAAGGAGAGAAAGAAACATGAGCTTGGGTAGCATTCTGGACAGTGACGATGCGCGTACCGCCTTGAGAGCGTGAAATGAATATCTCTGCCAACATGACGCAGGAGCGCTTTGGCAATACTATGGTCAGAAAGGTAGGCAGAAGAAGAAGTTGGTCTTTAAAGTAAAGAATTTAGTTTCCCTTGTGTGGGTCCGAAACTGAGCGTGGAGAGGGAGTGCTTGACGTGTCGGTCGTTTCCGAGTAAATGGGAAGGTAACGACGGAGCATCATCAGGAGATTGACGTTGGCGTTTAGGAGAGGACCGGAGTTGGTCCGGCATGAAATGGGTGGGCGATTTTAAAATTGCCGTACCGTAGAGGGAGAAGCCGGAAGCATAGTCAAAGGAGAGCGGAGTTCAGAAAAAATCGAAGGATCATCGAAGCCCCGGTACCTAAGCGGGTGAGGAAACAGCACCAGCAAGAGGTACAGGGCATCAGGAGTGTCCGAAGAGTGGTCTAAACACCAAAGGGAGGGTCAGAATGGGGGGGCGGTATCAAGAAGGGGCCCGGGGGTGAGGGTTTCATGGACTAGGCTGCCATGGTTAGGTTACTTCCCTTTGCTTTTTGTTTTTAAGAAAAAAAAAGAAAGAAGAAAAGAAAATAAAAACAAAAAAAAAGAATAAAAAAGGGGGGAGCGGGGAGGAAATAGTTTCCCAGGAGGAATTAAAGGGCCGGAAATCTCCCTCCGCGCCCAAGAGGACTCGACACCGGCTAGTAGCGCAGATGCAGCATGGAACCCGTGCCATACCCTAACCCCTTTATGCCATAAACCAGCAATCCGGGATAGCAACCTCACATCTGCCGAGCTTCCTCGGTGGACAAAAGAGAGGGCGGCCGGAAAATCCGCCACAAAGCATACCTCCTTCAGCCACCACCCCCGAATCCGAAAGGTGGCTTCCAGAGATACACCCGCGCCCAAAAACACCCAAAGCTACTCCGGGAACCGAGAGGGATCGGGACATCCCTAGCAATCCATTCCACCCGGGAAACTACGCCACCCGCCAAAAAACCTCAACGGAATGGGATCGACCCCAGTGTTCTTTCCCCTACCTAGGAACTAGCGCGCCTGTGGGAGAAATCACGAAGGCTAAAAAGAGGAAGGGCAAAAGGGAGGGGTGAGGAGGAGGAGGAGGAATGGAAAAAGGGGAGGATGGGAGGATGGGATAGGGGAGGGGAGAATGGGGGGTAATTAGGTTCGGTCTGAGGAAGAAGACCGACAGGGCTAATTCCTCAGACCAAGAGCCTCTTCACCTCGCCAAGGAGCCCCCCTTGAAGAGGACTTCCCACATAAACCTACCAGGTTTCTTGCAAGGCAAAGAGGCCAGTGGTTAGATCACATGCCAAGCAGAATACGTACTGGGTATGGGAATGTGTCAGAACTGATGATATATAATTTTTTCAGTACTAAAATAAACATTTGATTCGTCAGAGGATAATTGGAATACTGTTACAGTTATTTCCTTCTCAGCTGGTAGCCTTGTTTACTAATACTATAATTTCATTATTCGTGCAGTACAAGATGTTTATTTTTTGTGTTCTTTGAAAATGCTTAAAAATTTAATGTTGCTTTTAAATCATGCCTCTTTTTCCTAATGAAGATTCACTTCACAGCTGGTGCTCCTTGACAAGAAGCGGGACCAGATGTTGTTTGTGTGCATGCCTTGGCACAAAAGACACAACTACCAGAGATCAGAAATTCTGATGATCATGTGTAGTGTAACCAGTCCATACTGTATTACAAACCTAGTCCTGCTTAGAAACCTAGTTTATTTGTAATTTTGTTTTGCTTGGCTGATAGGTTCTTCATTGACTCTCAGTTTTTAGTAGCTTTTGCTCTAATTATCTGAACTTGTAAAATTCATGATCCTTCAGAAATAAGAGGTATTGAATTCATATACTGTATCAATATGTATTTGACTACAGAACATATTTTAATGTTTTGCTGTGGTTTTAAAATTTTTTACTTTCTTTTTAATTTCCTGTACTTTGAGATACATGCTGAAAGATGCCATTTGGAAAAATCAGTTTTTGTGTATTAATTGAAATCTTTCATGTGGTATGAATGGAGTTTCTTTTAAAATATTGTAAGCAATGAGAGTTTTGTTTCAGGTTGAATATTGATTTAATTTATGTAGATTATTTAAACTTTCAATTTCAGTTTAGTGAAATGAGAATCAAGTACATTATTTATAGTACGAGTGTGTTACAGTTTAATAAGAAAGCTTGCTTCTCTAATCAAAATTATTTCACACAGCCTATATCATTCATTTTAGCTCAACACCTTGACTTAGATTTTCACTCGTCATTCATGGGCAAACAGTGAAAAAATATAGTATTAAATACTATAAAATATGACATAGTACTTTGAGAGGATAAAAAAATTAACCCATAACTATTGTACATAAAATCTTAAATATTGAAATTTTAAAATTTTAAAAAAGAACATACATTCTCAGAGAAGAGAGTAAACATATTTCAAAAAAAAGGTGCAAGTTTTTTCCCTAGAGCTGTTTGAGCATTATCTTTCCCTACCAACTTCTATAATGTTGAGGTGGTTTGGCATGTAGAAAGGATGGGCAGGGATAGGGTTTAACAAAGAGGATGTACAAATCTGGGGTGGAAGATAGAAGGGAAAAAGGGGTCACCACAAGAATTGGTTGAAGGGATGGGGTACAATAGACTGAGTTTTAGTGGCTAGATCATCCAGCAGGCTTGCGAGTATGTGAAATAGGGATTAATAGAAACAAGTGGATTGTAATGGACATGCTGTTGGGGTGTGAGCAAGGTAACTTTTATGAAGGATTCAGGAAAACTGGTTAGCTGGCTTTAGAGTCCTGGGGGGTGATGGAGGGGTGACGGATGTAGCAGTCAGAGGGGTAATCCGATGTGATGAACAACACCTCAAGAAAGAAGGTGATTAATTGAACGTATTTTCTTTTTTGAATCGCCCTGCCTTAGCAGGAGAGGGCTGTCGTGTTAAAAAAAAGATTAATATGTACAGGGCTCCTTGACTTAAACGATGGTTCAACTTGCACTTTGGAGATGAAAGTTAGAAAAATACCCAGCATGAAGGTAGCCAAGCCCATGATGACACCCTTCAGGTCACTTGTTCTATCTCGGCGGGAATATTGCTGCACACTAACATACCTTTCAAGGCAGGTGAAATTGCTGACCTAGAAAATGTACAGAGAACCTTCACGGCGCGCATAACGGAGAAAAAACACACCTCAATTACTGGGAGCGCTTGAGGTTCCTGAACCTGTATTCCCTGGAACGCTGGCGGGAGAGATACATGATTAAAATACACCTGGAAAATCCCAGAGGACTAGTACCGAACTTGCACATGAAAATCACTCACTAACGAAAGCAAAAGACTTGGCAGAAAGATGCAACATCCCCCCAATGAAAAGCAGGGGTGTCACTAGCACGTTAAGAGACCATACAATAAGTGTCAGGGGCCCAAGACTGTTCAACTGCCTCCCACATACATAAGGGGGGATTTCCAACAAACCCCCGGCAGTCTTCAAGCTGGCACTGACCCAAACACCTAAAGTCGGTTCCGACCAGCCGGGCTGTGGCTCGTACGTTGGTTTGCGTGCAGCCAAAAGTAACAGCCTGGTTATCAGGCTCTGATCCACCAGGAGGCCTGGTCACAGACCGGGCCGTGGAGGCGTTGACCTCCGAAACTCTCTCCAGGTAAACTGGTGTTTAGAGTAATTATTTGTTTATTTACTTATTCATTGACAGTAATTTATTTTATTTAATTAGCATATATTCATTTTGATTTTTTGATAAGTTCATCAGAACATAAACCCATTTTAAGTTTGATCAGCACTGTTATGTAATATGTATGTGTGTGATTATATATATATAGAGAGAGAGATTTTATATACATGTTGAAGGTTGTTGAGGTGGTTTAATCATTTAGAGAGGATGGAGCAAAATAGGATGACTTGGAGGGTGTATAAATCTATAGCAGAGGGGAGGAGGGGTAGGGTCATCCTAGAAAAGGATGGGGGAGGAGGGTAAAAAAGGTTGTGTGAGTATGTTAGACAGATGAAGGGGACAATGATTTTTGGGGCTCGACGAGCTATTGAAGTGTG